>JADBJO010028524.1:0-10000 GCA_016801955.1 Conus betulinus | reverse complement strand
AAATGGTATTACTCTGACTCTGAGGTAAATGTAACCAATGCATACAAATTCCTCGGAATGATTTTACAACGAGGTTAAGTTTACATTCCGGGTGGTCTGAGACGTATAGGAAAGGGCAAAAAGGAGTAATGGAACATCTAAGAGCAATGGGAAAAAAATGATCCCTCTATATTTTGGAAGTTATTTGATACACAAATATAACCTGTGTTAACATATGCAGCAGAAATATGGGGGGGCTTAAACAAAACACTGCAGATGAAAAAGTACATACTTTTGCGATCACATGGTTTGTAATTATTCCATTGCATTCATCAAATACAATGGCATATGGTGATTCTGGAAGATATCCTCTTTACATCCGATCTTTTGAAAAATGCATTAAATATTGGGTAAAACTCACCCAACTACCTACAAGCAGATTATATAGACAAGCATACAATATGTCACTGCGTCAGTTTGAGTAGGAAAGCAGAACTGGATGCTACTATAAAGCAGGTTTTGACAGTAAACGGATTATTTGACAATCAAGAAATATGCGAATGGAATGAAGGGTCCGTCGAAAATTTAAAACAAGCAATGAAAAACGATGAAACAAGCATACTCTTGAAAGCATTTGAAGATGCAGAAGAAACAGACACAAGGAGTTCAGCAGAAAATATCGATCTAATCAATACAGATTTCACAAATTTGTTGAAAAAGGGCGTCAAAACTTTCCTGACGTCAAGAAAAGAACCCCGAATGAAAACAAAAGGGGGTTCAATCAAGAATGTTGTATACTTAAACACAAAATCAAGTCCTCATGAAACACGGTTAACAGATATCAACAAAAGCATCACATAAAAGGATAAAAATGTCGAAATGTGCAAGATAGCCTATATAACAAATGAATCAAAAAGAAAAAGAAAAAGGTACAAACAACAGCAAGTCACCAGCCTTAGTCAAACGTTTGCAAAAGATCCAAATAGTGTCTGGAAAGCCTGAAATCATTACAACAACTAAAAGAACCTGAACCCACAAGTGTTCAAACAATCAAAGCAACAAAAGTAACAAACCATCTAGAAAAGCTGTTCGACAGAGATGTACACGCAGATCAAAGCGCTAACAATACAGTTCAGGAAGAATCAAGAAAAGGAATAATTATCTGGTTCTAGTCGTCTAAAGTATCGTACAACCTGAAAAAAAATTCTGACTGTAGTTACCAATAAATGGCACAGGGATATCCTTGCTATATTTAGAAGTAGGACACTACAAAAGATGATTTAATCCCGAAGGCATTTGTGTGTAATGTGTACAGATGGTATGAGAGAAAATAAAGATCACACTATATTCTTTTGTACAGTTTATAACGGTATAAAGAGTGGTCTCAACTTTTCAATATTAGGGCGACAGAAAAACATAACCAGTGTAGTTTGTTGTCATCTGACAATTACAGGATAATAACTTTACTGGTTAAGTATGTTGCAGAGGCGTCCAATGTCAGGAAAAAGAAATGCTCGGTAAGAACTTCAAATGTTTGGTTTTTGTTTTGTTTTGTTTTGTTTTCATGCATTCCCACAAGCTTAATGACCTTATTAAGAAATGGGTTTGTTCTGTTTGCTGGTATAGCTAATGATAAAGCGGACGGCGGATAAATGTGACCGTGCAGGAAAACAGTCAATATGTGTGCCTGGGAGAGGCACTTGTGTTTATGATCATGTTGTTACTTCACACACACGCACACACACACACACACACACACACACACACACACACACACACACACACACACACACACACACACACCATCCATTTTGAGTGAAGAAAAGGCACACGTCATTATTATCTTTGTATTCTACATCGCTTTGAGCCCCATCATTACCATTTATGTAATCCGTAACAATTCATGTTTCTTTGCACTATATAATTTTTTTGGTGTTGCAAATATTAACGTACACCCCATTGTCATAAAGGCTATGTAGGCCATTGTCAATAAAAAAAGCGTATCCAAAGCGTCTCTCTCTCGTCTCTCTCTCTCTCTCTCTCTCTCTCTCTCTCTCTCTCTCTCTCTCTCTCTCTCTCTCTCTCTCTCTCTCTGCGTGTATGCGTACATGCATGCGGGGATGCGCGAGCGAGTGTGTGTGTGTGTGTGTGTGTGTGTGTGTGTGTGTGTGTGTGTGTGTGTGTGTGTGTGTGTGTGTCCTGTGAATATTTTAGATACTGATTTGTTAACAAAGACAATTGTGAAAGCACCCAGCAGCTTACATTATTAGGATGGACGCCGCCATAGAAATTATCATCACTGAAACCCAAAGTGGAAGCACAAGGTTAAAAACCAGCCGTCGTCATGGTCACAGGATTTTTCTGCTCCGACCAGCTCCAACCCAGAGCTGGGTTTGCTACGGGCTCAGCTGGGAAGACTGAGACCACACAGTCGAGTTTCATCCACTTTATGGATGGGTATCTGACAGTGTCGCTCAAATTTCCAGACACACACTGCACGTGTCTGTATCTGTCGAGCCAGGTTGACGCCAGGATTGTATTATGAAACGAAGCATAGAGTACAGTCCTGTCATGCAGTCTCAGACCGGAATGTAAATTCGTAGCATCATCTTCATCATCCTCATTTTCATCGATCAACATAAAAAAAAGTCTCAAATTCCCTTCATGCCCTGCTCTCCACGTGATCTCAGTTTTGATGTCCTCTCAGCGTCTGTGGCCATGGTTTGGTTCTGTCGGATCACCGGTATCGGCGAGTCCATGGGGGCTGTTGTTGGGCGGACGTGGAATTATATCGCAGCGATAGCATTTCACGTGAAATATTGTTGCAGCGATAACATGTTCTGAAAAAAAATTGTAGCGCGACAAGTTTTCACACGAAAAATGTCCTATAGAACATTGTAGCTGTCAATAAAATACTGTCGCTTGAAATTTTGCGACAGTTTTCTTTTGCGACAGGACACTGTGAAATATATTGTAGTCAGTGAATGCTGTCGTTTGCGACACATTTTCACGTGAAATCTTACTGCTAGAGTTAACGTTTCCTGTGAAATATGGTCGCAGCGTTAATATTTCACATCGACGATTTTTTTCTGCAAAGTGAAAAAACGTCGCCGCGGTTGAGCGTTAAAATATCACAGAAAATAATGCAGCCTGCCATGCAATAAAAAATTCTCGCAAGTAATGTTTTATCAAAAATGTTTTTGACGAAAGTCAATTTTCCATTCGGGCGTGTGTGTGTGTGTGTGTGTGTGTGTGTGTGTGTGTGTGTGTGTGTGTGTGTGTGTGTGTATGCGCGCGCGTGTGTGTGTGTGTGTGTGTGTGTGTGTGTGTGTGTGTGTGTGTATGCGCGCGCGTTTGTGAACGTGTGTGTGTGTGTGTGTGTGTGTGTGTGTGTGTGTGTGTGTGTGTGTGTGTGTGTGCGTTTGTGAACGTGTGTGTGTGTGTGTGTGTGTGTGTGTGTGTGTGTGTGTGTGTGTGTGTGTGTGTGTGTGTGTGTGCGTGTGCTGTGAAATGTGATGATTTTATCAATATTGTAGGCCTAGGACATTCAGCACAACAAAAGTAGGCGATGATTGGGTAAGTTAGAACCCCTAAGGAATGCAGCCCTACCTCCTTAACTAATTTTACTTCACTCAAGGCTAATTATTTGTAAAGCTTACTATAAGAGCTTAATATAGTACAGCCATCAAATGGCTATCTTTATTTCAAAAAGTTCTATGTAAGAAATCATAAAATTTGTAAAGAAAAGGAAGGCCACTTTAGATATCATTTCGGTTTAAAGGGGACCAGGGAGTGGTAAATATTGGGCCACAGGCCTATATTAACCGACACGCATTATTCATAAACCCAAACCAATATTGTTTGTCTGTTGGCCATATAAGATGTTGTGATAATCCCTTAAAAGGCACATAAGGTGTCAACACATTCATAAACTAAACTTAAAGAGTAACTGTTTATCCTTAATTTTCAGAATAGAAACACAAACATATCAGAGTCTGAAAAGCTAATACAAGCCAAATCGCAGAACAGACAGTTTCATTTGTCTTGCTTTAACTGCAGTGCTTCCAGGGCACTTAAAATCATGAATTTACAAACGAGTCAAAGTAACCCATTTTAGTCACAAGCAACCCAAAAGTTATCAGAGGCCAAAAGCAGAGCTTCAGGCATCATTTGGCTTTTGTTTTACTGCAGTCCTTTTAAGGGCATTCAAAGCTCCAAGGAAGCCGTGATTTGAAATTAATTAACACAGTATTTGGTTGAAAAGGATCATCCATTTGTCTTGTGAAGCTTTTATCTAATTTAATGACATAAACAACGCAGAAAAAAATGCAGAACGTAACATTAAAAATGGGGTTTCTTTCATTTACGCTCGTTTTAAGGCACCTAAGGCCTAAATATAATCATGTTCAAAATGTGAAACATAACACATTTATATAAATTATCTTTTGTTTTGGATGGCTTCCTTTAAAAAAGACAAACGAATTAATGTTCGAAAACAAACAGAAACATTCAAAGCACCGTCAATATTTGGATATGTTTCTTTTAAGCAAGTGGATGCCACACACGCACACACGCGCGCGCGCGCGCACACACACACACACACACACACACACACACACACACACACACACACACACACACACACACACACACACACACACACACTGCCGACAAAGCTGGATCTTGAACCTCTGAAGTCTCGCGGTAGAAGAGAGAACCGAAAGTTTCAAAAGATGATGAAGTTCCTTTTGACCAGATCAAAGACATGTGTTCGTTTTGTGATGCCGCGAAGTTAAGAAGTAAAAAGGCCACATAGTCCACTAATGTCGAAGCGATTAAATAGCTAATAACGCAAATTTCTCAAATATCATTCTCATAATTATTTCTCTTTGTTCGACGTACACTAGGTCTATTAATAATGAGCAGTCCAAAAGCTGCAACTTGTGATAAGTATGTCATGGAACTTCTACACATCTTTTTTTTTGCTTTTTTGTTTTCTTCTTTTAAAATAAGACCCAAATCAGAAATTCGGAGACATTTGAGGCAAAAAGAAAGGAGTTTTAAGAGCTGGGTGTAGCATGTAATGAATTAGGATGTCCATAATATAAGAGTGTGGCTATTATACGATTTCGTGTCTCTCGTTGTCTCCCCATGTCTATCCATATGTCTTCCCGTGACTATCCATATTGACAGTCACATAGCCCTGTCACCCTATCATGTAATATCATGGGGATAATTATATGATTTGTTCCCTCGGCTTTGACCTCCTCTCTGCCCCATCCATCTCTGACCTATCATACCTCCTTCAACAGTTTGTGTCCCTCCTGTACCGTAGGGGAATGCATGAGTGAGGAAATGTATGTGTGTGCGCGTTTGTGTGCATGCGTGCCCACGCATTCGTGTGTACATGCGTGTGTGCGTAGTCTCTCTCTCTCTCTCTCTCTCTCTCTCTCTCTCTCTCTCTCTCTCTCTCTCTCTCTCACACACACACACACACACACACACACACACACACACACACACACACACACACACACACACACATGTGGAACACGTAAACGCGCATGCGCAGGCATACACAAACAAACTCAAAACACGCACATACACTTCTACAAAGAGATAATTGTATAACTTGAAGGGTTTGTTGGGAGAAGTCTTAAGGGTTGTATCAATTGTCTCACGAGAAGATGTTCAGAGTGGGTGGGGTATGTATGTAAGCTGACAGTGACAGCTGACACGGGGTATCCTAGGAGAGAGAGAGAGAGAGAGAGAGAGAGAGAGAGAGAGAGAGAGAGAGAGAGAGAGGAGAGAGAGAGGGAGGAGAGAAGAGAGAGGGATGAGAGAGAGAGAGAGGAGAGAGAGAGAAAGAGAGAAGAAGAGAGAGAGAGAGAGGGAGGGAGAGGGAAGGAGGAGGAACAGAGAGAGAGAGTGGCAGAGAGAGAGAGAGAGATTGCGTGATTATGGACAAATGAATCACAGATATATTTCAGCATGAACGCAGTTGTTTTCAGGGTACACACACACACACACACACACACACACACACACACACACACACACACACACACACACACACACACACACACACACGCACACACACACACACACACACACACACACACACACACATTCACCGTCGCGCGCTCTCCACGTACACGCAAGCATGCTTGCACGTCCAGAGAGAGAGAGAGAGAGAAGAGAGAGAGAGAGGGGGGGAGCGGGGAGGGGACGGGAAAAGCTGAGAAAAGCTGAGACCAACTGACAGACAGTTTGATGGACAGAGTGGAACTAAAGAATGTCAAACAGATAGAGGGAGGGCGATACATAGAGAGAACGAACGAGAAAAAAACAAATAGAGACAGAAAGATAGACCGACAGTCAAGCAGACACAAATAGAATCATAGACAGAAAGATAATGGGGCAACTGATACGTAAAACCATGAGAGAGGGAGGTGGGGGTAGAGTTGGCAGAGACCGTGTATGCCTTCGACGTCGTTTTTGTTTTGTTTTATTTTGTTTTTTTTTTTGTTTTTTTTTTTTAACGGGAAATGCTGTCTCAGAGCGACAACTTTTCTACGGCAGCAATTTTTTTACATGAAATGCTGTCGCTGCTGCGACATGATTTTATCTTTAGGCGACGACACGATTTTATGGACATTTCTCGTGAAATCCTGTCGCGCTACCAATTTTTTTATGAAATTAAGTCACTCAGCGAACATTTTTCACGAACCAGCTGTAGTATTTCCCGGGAAATACTGTCGCTGCGACACGATTTTATGAGCAACAGTAATATATACGACACCGGCTCTGCGACTAAGGAATTATTGTCGTCAGTAGGGGGCTTAGTAGGTGGTGTCCTGCATATGTTGAATCACAACAGGTGCCACTGAACACCGCCGACGTGACTCGGCAGCAGAACAGTGTCTCCTCCGGTGGGTTGCCTCTTGACAACTTGACACTGACTGCTCCCTATAGACTGGCCGTTCCGGGGTCGCGGTGGGAAGGACCGGGCTGTGGCTGTGGACGGGGTGTCAATATGAGTGGTATGGGTGCAAAGCCACTGAGGTGGCACAAAAGATGGGACAAAAAAAAAATGGAATAAAAACGTGAATCATTTAGGACGTATTCCAAAGCTGCATCATTCCTTTCTATTTTTTTTCTCTGTTGTGGTTGGTTGGTTGGTTGGTTCTTCAACAGACTGAAACAGTTAGGATTAAACCTCACCTTCTGATCATAGGCCTCGCTCCATGACACAGTCAGTGAGGGCACACGTGAGACATATGCGTTTTCGACCAGAAATAGATGTGATTTGTATAGCATGTACTGCTACGTGTATTTGTATTTCAGGAGTTCCTTTTCACTGAAAAAGAACACACAATAAGAATAAGAGAAGCAGGTAGCAGAGAGAAAATGAAGAAGAAAAATTACGATGTGTCTTATCAGAATTCATTTACACATCGATTCCATGCGTGTGCTGTGCATGTGAGTTATATCAATATATTTTAGCCAAGTTTATCAACAGGCGAATGTCACTTCTTTTGCTGACTGACTGCGTAACATCTTCTGAAAACGGGAGCTCTTGTCCTTTGCGCCTTTTTTCCAGAATGATATTCAAAGTGTAGAGGAATGGGTTGAGTGCTGAATTGAGTGGCAACACAAAAATGGCCATTCCCACGTTTATCTCCCCTGAATGACACAACATCACTGGCAGCAAGGATCCCACAAAGACCAACAGGAAACCAACACAGGAAATCAGACACTGCAATGGATAGAAGACGCCTAGCAATGGTTGCTTCCTTGGACTTTGCAGTTTCAGTGACTATTTCTTTGGTATTTGTTTGCGGAATAGACATAGCGTTACTCTCCTCACTGTCCAATAAATAAGACACTGTCCCACACCAATCATGAGAAAGAGGATAAGGTTGCAGACGATCATGATCCCGAAGGAGTAAATACGACCAGGAAAGTGAGCTCTGGTGACAGGCAACGGAATGCAAATACCAGTCTGGCGGCGGTAAAATTCCCAGTGTGATGTAATAGGGAGTAGAGGCAGGCATCACTGCCAGTGTAAACCCCAGTCCCCACGTTATAACACACGCGATGTGAGCTGATCTGGCTCCAAACCGGATGTGACTGAACGGAAAACGAAGCACAAGGAAGCGATCTAAAGTGATTAAAGAGATCAGTAATGCTGACGCTTCAGAGGATAACAAGGATAGAAAAGCCAGCAATGCTGCAAGCTGTACTCTGTTTCCAGTCAGTGTCATTCCAAAGATATTCTCCAGTATAAATCCTGTCTGCCACTCCAATGAAGACTAAATACACTCCCATCAAGTAGTCCGAAGCACACAAATGAAGAACAAACACTGTAAAACCAGTCTTTTGCTTCTGATGAGTAAAAGATACGATAGACAAAACCACTGAAATTTCCCAGAACAGCTAGCACAGCAAAAAAGGCAAGAGCACAACGGTAAGCCATGGATTTCAACAAATCATTACATGATGATATTTCATCAGATGGAGCTGAACATTGGCCTCGGAAATTGTCTGGTAGCACAACAGAGAACAACACACAATTTGAAATTGTCTGCAGAAACATACGCAAGGTTCGTCATGTGTTTCATGAAATCTGGCGTGAAGTCAGTTATAGTACAACCCAGTAAAGTAAAAACACTAATACAATGAAGCAAGCCTTGTCCTTGCAATGTCTCTATATTACTCCACGACAAATCGACATTTTCTATGTTCGGCATCAACGTTGACAAGGTGCCCATGTTCAGAGAATTCGCTTGGACATGGGAAATGTGAAGATCAACAGTGATAGAAGTGCTTGGCCATAAATCCTGCCAGACATCGGATTGCCCGCCAGATTCAGTCTCCGAAGTTGAGGCATTCCTAGAAAGTGGCTGAAGTTGACAGAATGAAGCAGATTGTCTCTCAGATCCAAACTGTGAAGATTGGGTAACTGGACGTCTGTCAAGTTCGTCCATCCACACGCCAGGACGCCTAGGTGGATCAACATGGTGGCATCAAAGACTTCATTCATACTCATTTCACTACCTGAGATTTCAAGGTAGCGTAGGTACTGGAAAGAGCTAACGAAAAAACTGTGATTGCATGAGAAGGCAAAACCGAAACAAACACATGACGTAGGGCAAGTGACGTGGCATATCAGTTCATCATCATGCTTTGGACATTGTGGCATACCATCACATAGATGATTTATGTGCAAACATGTTAATTTGTCACTGCCACGACATCGATAAAAACCCAGGGCACGCCTTGTAGTTGTCACATGCAGCTTCATCCTCATGTCCCGGACAGTCGATCATGCCATTACATCTGACATAGACAGGGAGACAATAGCCATCATCGTGACACTGAAAATGAGAGTCTGGGCACTGTGTGTTGTTACTTTGTAGAGAGGTTACGTGAAACCGTCCAGGTCTGTTAAAGTTGATCACAGCTGGAGGGTTTATTTCAGAAAAGACATGTCCTAGATTATGGCAATGTTTCTCGTCAGAGCCCATCATGCAGTCATGGAATCCATCACATTTTTTTTCGTATCTATGCACTGACCTGAAACAGAAGGCAAGGTCTGGTGTTTAAAATAAAGTGAAGATATGTAAAGCATAGAAAAGACAACATAACAGGAGACAAAATGAATAAGTCCTGTGTGTAAATTAAAAGCCTCTATTAATGACGGTAAATGTTGATTGCAAAATCCTGATTTCATACTCAAATAAATTTGAAACCTTTTAGGTTTCAGACGAAAGTTCTATTGATGTAAAGATTGCAGTTAGGTTAAAGAATAATGTTTTTTCGCTGTCAGTCATTTTAGTTCAAAAGTCCTGCGAGGTTCATTCCCCAACAGATAAGATAAGCAATCGTTTTAGTTCTTAGCCGTTTCGGTTAGCAGGAGTAGACAGCAAACGCAGTTGAATTGTAATCAGCAGCTGTAGCTGTTCTCTCTCCATGCAGCTGCAGTTCGCATAGATCAGTGTCAGAAATCTCTCTACCT
>JADBJO010028523.1:15000-20045 GCA_016801955.1 Conus betulinus | reverse complement strand
ACCAGAACCAAGGGCTCTGTGGGCTGGCTCCCCACTTGCCTTCAACATGTGGCTACGTCTGTGGAAAGCGTTTCGCTACCACCCGTGGCATGAAGATCCACAGAACAAAGATGGGATGTGTGAAGACTCATCTGAATGAGCCGCAGCGCTCTGCATCAGCAGATAAGACGTCAGAAGACCAAGCCCAGATTTAAACCACAGTGCCAAGGACACCACACTGTTGGTTCGGATGAGGGAATTTGCACAGGCCCTCGATGTCAGGCACCTGAAACTCAACCTGCCACCAGCAAACGAAACTGAAGATTGGGAGAAACTGGATGCAAAAATCGTCCAAAGACTCGATGCACTGAAGGGGAAAAGCACCCTGGAACACAAACTAGCCACATACGGGGATATTGTGTATGCCACATGTAGAGATGCCCTATGGAGCAAAACTACCCAAAGAGAAACACCTCCAAAGAAATCCAGACGCCTAGAAGAGATGGACAAGATCAGGGTCCAAAAGGTAAGGTGATCTTCCTTATAGCCAGCTGACCGCAAAGGGCCATATCAGGGCTGTCACCACGTTAAAATCAACTCACATGTCATCAAAAAAAAACAAACAAACAAAACAAACAAAAAAAACTTTCACATATTTTAAAATACATCTTCTAAAAGCGCACCAGAAACTTTGTTAAAAATCTTTCCTCCGTAAAATCTCAAATCAGATGAAAAATGCTAATCTCTTTCAGAAACCCAAAGATCATGTCTGGTGGGACATCTCTGAACAGGGTTTTCATGGACTTGGCTGTAAAGTGTTTATGTCTCACATCGTGCAAGTCAGGGTCCAAAAGAAAAACCTCAAGAAGCAAATGAAGACTGCACTGCCAGCTGAAAAACAAGGCTGGGAAAACTCTGGAAAAGACCTGAAAGCAAAACACAGCGCCTTCAGCAAAGCGGAATCTGCGAGGAAGAGGAAAAGCTAAAAGAAGGCACAAGAGCGCTTCTTCATAGATCCCCTTCCAGTTTGCCAGAAAAGTGTGTGAGCAGCAAAAATCTGGGACCCTAAGTGTGGACAAAGTTGTTCTTGAGCAGCATCTGAGGAAAACATACTCACAGAGCAAAGCACCACTCGACATTCAAGGTTTGGTGTGGCCACCCAACCCTGAGGAACAGTTCAATGACAAGCCTCCAACGTTGGCGGAAATCAAGAAGGTGGTCAACAAAGCCAGAGCCAAATGGAATACCTTACCAGCTGTACAAGAAATGTCCCAAGATGCTGGAGTGGCTCCACAGGCTGCTGTGATCAGCTTGGAGAAACCAGAAGATCAGCGGCCAGTGGATGACAGCAGATGGTGTGTATAGCCCCAAAGAGCAAAACTCAAGTGACATCAGCCAATTCAGGCCAGTATCACTACTAAACGTCTAAAGGAAAATCTTCTTCTCTGTCATGGCAACAAGGCTGACCAAGTACCTCATGGAAAACAAGTACTTGGATGTGTCAGTCCAGAAAGGTGGCATCCCAGGCGTGGCTGGCTTTGTAGAAAATGCCCACAATGATCTGGGTTGCAATCCAAAGAGCGAAAACAGAAAAGAGAGACCTGGACGTGGTTTGGCTTGATCTGGCAAATGCATATATATGGATCTGTACCCCATGAGATGACACAGTTGGCTCTTGAGATGCACCATGTGCCAAAGAACATCCGCAACATGCTCAAGAAGTACTTCAAAGGCTTCTCAATGCGGTTCTCTACCAAGGAGTACATAACAGATTGGATCAACTTGGAAGTGGGCATTGCAATGGGCTGTGCAATTTCCCCAACACTGTTAGTGTTAGCAATGGAAGTCATCTTGAAAGCAGCAACAAGCAATGCAAGACAAACAGACCTTGGCGATGGATACAAGACGCCCCTCTCAAAGCCTTCATGGATGACACTACAGTGATTTCATCCAGAGAAGACGAGACATGTCATGTGTTGGACAGGCTGGACGACATAGTTGCCTCATCCAGAATGAAGTTCAGCCAAAGAAACCACGGAGTCTCTCACTGAGGAAAGGAAAGTGGCCAAATCTGTGGTCTTCAGTGTTGCAACACCAGGCCATTCCAACAGTCACAGAAGAGCCAGTCAAGAGCCTTGGAAGATGGTATGATGATACGCTGAAAGACACATAAAGAGCAAAAGAAACCAAACAGATGTTGGAAGAAGGATTGAAGACCACTGACCAGTATAGGCTCCCTGGCAAATATAAGGTCTGGTGTCTGCAGTTCATGCTGATACCAAAGCTCCTATGGCCTCTGATGATATACGACATCTGCACCAGCATAGTGGAGGCAATGGAAGCCAAAATCAACAAGTTCACAAGGAAATGGCTTGGTGTCCCACCCTGTCTGACTGACATAGCGCTGCACTGTCGCCAAGCAAAGCTAAAACCCACTGAAATCCATCCTGGAGGAATACAAAGCAGGGAAGATCAGACTTCAAAGCATGCTGGAGGACTCAGGAGACTGAGAGTTATCGTGCAACTGTTGTGGTTGGAGCCTCGTCAACAAAGTTCGAATGTCACTCGCGCTGTCAACATCGTCCCCATCATCACTCGATTCAAGCTCAATATCGGGATCAAAATCTTCTTGATCAGAGTCTCTATCATGAAAAATACTCAAAACTTCTGTTGCATTATACCACTTTTTTGCTGCCATCATACCTTGTCAAATTCACTTGCAATTGTTCACCTCATGGCTCAACGAAAACCGTCGCTTTTTGAAACTCGTGATCACATCCCGTAATGTTGGGTATCAAATGAAAGGCGAGAACTCTACTTTCCAGTCGTGTAATCAGTATAATCGAATAACGCGATGCTGCCCCTTTCACAGCACCAATGTAACACGTGTGACGAGACGAGCGGGTTCGCCCGTAGCATTGTCGATATAGGCGGTAACGTCCCTTACAGGACAAGCGGATTTGCCCTACACAGTCAAGAGGTTAAATAAGTTAAAAACAAAGGCATCAGAAATAGGAAGACCGAGAAAAGAACAAAATTGGCCATTCACTACTGTAGAGAAAATAAAACTTCTTGGCATTTATTTTGAAATCCAATAAAATGGCAAGAAATACAGAAGATAACTGGAAAGATAGAATCAAATGAATTAAAGAATTAATTTTTTTTTTTTTTAAAGTGTCCAGGTAAGGTAATTGTGATAAAAACCTTTTTGATCAGCCAGTTGGTCCATGTTGTGCAATCTGTTGGCATCCCAGAAATAATCTTAAATAAAATGAACACAATGTTGTATAAATTTCTGTGGCAGAAAAGGTTTATCAACAGAAAAGCATTTGAAAAGGTCGAAAGAACAACAATGGAATCTGATATTGATGATGGAGGCTTAAACATGATCAACATAATTCAGTTCCAGAAACATTTGTATTTGCAGTGGATTGGGAAACTGTAGAACAGTGAAGTTCATGAAAACTGAAAATTCATACCCATGTGACATTACCAAAAGACTGCCTGTGGATCTGGTGTTTTTCATTTAAATGCTAGGTCCAAAGAAATGAAAGTCCTTGATAGGATAAACGACGAGTTCTGGAGAAAAGTTTTGGTAACCTATCTCAACAGCAAAACCATTACAAGGCCTAATGAAATCAACTGTAATAATTTTCATTCTCAGCTCCTGTTCAACCATCCTATGATTAAGTACAAAAAGAAAGTTATTTTCTTTCAAAACCGGCAAAAAAAAAAAAAAAAATCGATCAAATGAAAGACATCATCCATTATGATGAAAAAGACTGTTGTCTCTGGAAGAAGTACAAAATATAATCGGTAAAAACAAAGCAAACATTCTGTTTGAGTATAATGCTCTTGTCAACTCAATCCCTCAAGAGTGGGTGCAGTAAACAGAGCAGGGTGAACCTGAAACATCCACACTCCCTTGTGATGCAAAGGACTTTGATTTAAAACCGAAAAACATTAAACAGTATTTATTAAGGAAGATAGTTAGACTCATCAACATCATGTCATTTTTGGCGTTGAAAATTTGGAAATGAATTAGACAGATCAACGTGGTCCACAGCTAAAGAAGCCACCAAAGACACAAGACTTAAGAGTCCTACACTGGAAAATCTTACACAAACATTTACCTTACCAATATTATGCTTAACAAAATGAAAGTAACAGAAATTAACAAATGTTCTTATTGCAATGATTAGACAGACTTTATAGAACATTTTTCCTCAACTGTGTTGTCGTAAAAAGGTTCTGGGAGTTCTTAGAATGCAATACATATATATATATATAAAAAAACATAGTAAAATAACACTGACAGCAGTGGATGTTTTGTTTGGTGTAAATAGATCGAGATATCCTAAAGACAAATACTTATACATTAACCTACTCATATTATAAAAAAAAAATGTCCATCAGTGTCTATAAAAAGACTTTATCTCCCGTTTCTTTACAAATAATATTTGACAGAGGAATCAAACTAAGAGATGTTAGATACTTATCTTGGTTACATATATAATGATGGATAAACTTTATTTTCTTTGCTTGTTTGCTTGCTTGCTTGCTTGTTCTATTTCTGCTATGGTTTAAGTATATGGTGACATAACTGTGAGTTTTATATGCTTGCACTCTCTTTTGTCTCTCTGTAAACATTCTCCCTCTGTCTATCCCTCATACACACACACACACACACACACACACACACACACACACCTCACACACTGTATCTCTCCAACCCTCTCTGTCTGTTTGTCGCTCTGCCTGCCTGCATGTCTGTCTGTCTGTCTCCCCCCCCCCCCCCCCCCCCCTTTTCCCTTTCTATCTCTGTCTCCTTTTAATATCCACAAGCCTGTTGCACTATTCTGCAGTGTATGTATGTTATAGTACTTGCATACCTCATCATATAAGAACCAACTCAGTTTGCTCATTCGAAAAAAAAATGTCAGGTGACATGTGCGAAAACGACTTGTGGGAAAAAAAGAAAGAAAGAAAAGGAAGTATTATCAGTCTTTTGTTTTATTCATTTTTGTTCTCTTTGATATGCAGCGCATTATAAGAGCGAGAGTGTC
>JADBJO010028523.1:5000-10000 GCA_016801955.1 Conus betulinus | reverse complement strand
CGACACCCCAGCCTCGTAGCCCTGAAGAAATGTGGTCATATATATACATGAACATGTGGCATTTCTCGCGCCAGTGTTTGAGCAGCCAAGGGAAGCAATCGGAAGTAACATCATCACCATCACAAGGAACCATTGTGTGGTCCGTGTTGGCTCCTCTCCTCTCTATATTCTGAAGTAGGAGGGCGCTTGCGACGGCGCATACCTCTGTCATGGTTAAACGCATACTGGAAAATGATCTTTTTTTTTTTTTTTTTGGCCACCAGGGAAATTAATGCGTCCGGATTGAAAGAGTTACTTCCCATTCACTGAGTATGGACTCGGAATGCGCCACCGACAACTTTCTAAACATGTTTGAATTTGATGCATTACATTTTGTTTCTGGTTCTCTAATGTCGTTTATTCTAATTTCACATCATACATGTTAAACTGACCATCAGAAATGGTATATGAATAAATGGTGTACACAGACCATGGTCGCATGTATATATATAGAGGCATATCAATCTACAGTATGATATCATAAAAAGCGATATGGAAAAAGACGTAACATACGTGGCTAAAATTATGCAACTTTTTTTTTTCCCTCGAAGGCATTTCTTTGAAATACAACAAATGGCTCTTTCAGTGAAACTGGCACTCTAGAGATGTTAGGGGAAGAGGCAGATCACAGAATAGAATGGCGCATGAACAGGATGTGGGGACCAGAATAGCTGCTCTTACTAGCTCTTCAGCTGATCTGAATTGCCTGATAGCAGCATTGCATGGACATGGCGTGAGGAATTGCATCAGAGCTCATATTGAGATCAGAAGTACTACTCTCACTGGGTGTTCAGCCGATTTAAATTGCCTAATAGCACCATTGCGCGATATGGTGTGAGGAATTGCATCAGAGCTCCATTCATTTCCTTTTTTCCTTGAATTGCGTCACTTCATCCACATTCAATCCCCTCGCAGTTAATGAAGACTGATTGTTTAATCCGTCAAGATACGCTTTTATCGATTTTGAATCGGGAACCTATGATAAAGGACAAGAACAAGCGCTAATGAGAAGACATTAACAAAAACCCCAATAAAAAATCATAAGATATTTACAGAATTCTGTACATTGTGTAGTCTGATGCACATATTAATACATAAATTACAGAGCCAGAGAAGAAAAAAAACAACATGGATTTTAAAGAACTTAGTCTCTGATTCTGCTCTTTTCTGTTTAAGATCAGACTCATCTCCCATATAAGTAAGGTGAAAAACTGGGGTTAAAAGTAAAAGAATCGAAAGAAAATTAAAAAAATCTTTCCTGACGATGTGCCGCCATTATTTTTCGCCCATGTTCTGAATGGTTAAGTCCCCTGAATAGTGATTTGATTTGTGCGCCATTTATTCTCGCAGCAATCCGTGAAGAAGGGAAATGACCAGCACCCACGAAAAGGGGAACAACCGAACAAGTAATCAATTACGAACTTTTTTTTTTTCTCTCTACCAATCAGATGTCTTTTTCGTTCTTTCCGTGTTTCTTTCTTTTCGATTCTTTTTGCCTTTAGTGCCAACGACAATTGATTGATCAGTCGTTGCTGTTCTCGTCGTCGTAGTTTTTTTGCAGCAGGAATTGTTGTCGTTGCTATTGCTGCTGTTGCTGATCATTTCAGCGTGATTTCTGACAGGCTTTTCCTGGTCGATCACATTGATTGGTTAACGGAAAGTTGAGGTTTGGATTGGGGGGATATTCTTCAGGCTTTAACGATCCGTCCATGAATGCGGTGATTCGACCTCGACACGCAAAGCTTGGAACGTTCGTGGGTGGGGACAGGACGAGAGGGGAGGAGAGAGAGAGAGAGAGAGAGAGAGAGAGAGAGAGAGAGAGAGAGAGAGAGAGAGAGACAGAGACAGAGACAGAGACAGACACAGACAGACAGACAGACAGAAATGGAGGCAGAGACAGAGATACAGACAGACAGACAGACAGAGACAGAGACAGAGACAAACGACCGACCGACAGACAGACAGACAGAAACGGAGGCAGAGAAGTAAGATGATGGACAAAGACACAGAACGAAAGAGACAAAAACAGAAAGACTGCCCACAAACATGTGTATCACAAAAGGAGGAGACGGAGGAGGAGGAGGAGGAGGAGGAGAGGGAGGGAGGGAGAGAGAGAGAGAGAGGAGAGAGAGAGAGAGGAGAGAGAGAGAGAGAGAGAGAGAGACACAGACAGACAGACAGACAGACAGACAGACAAAACGATAAAAAACAGAGAAGTAGACAGTCAATCTAACAGACTCTCTGACTCTCAGCAACACCATGATTGATGCCAGTGCTACCGTACGATAAACTAACCACAGGAAAGATGAGCGTGGTGGAGTGAAACCAGTCTCTCACTCTGTTTACTGCCAATGAAAAAAAAAATTTTTTTGTACAGTCTTTCACAGACTGTAGTTGCCTCCCCTCCCATTAGATCTCTGACTAGAGTTACAGAAATTAATAATAGAGTAAAGGAAGGGGGGGGGGGGGGGGGGGGGGGGGAAAAAGCCTTGTTTGTCTCCGATCGATCAGTTAATGTGTGCTCCGTTAATTTTCAGTTAATCAAGATGCTGCGTTTTTCAAACACATGCCATGCAGAGACGGAAGAGACGGGGGGGGGGGGGGGGGGGGGGGGGGGGGATAAGGGAAACAATGAACCGTTCACAAATTCGAGCCCTAATGAACACATGAAAGTAATCGCCTGCAGGCTTGTTCAAAAGAAAGAATATAGAAAATTTGTTTGACCAGGACTTTGACGCTCAATTCCCCGATCTGCAGATATGCAGCATTTGTCGATCAGTTAAAAAAAAAAAAAAAAAAAAGAAGAAAAGAAAAGAAAAAAGGCAAAGATGTCTGGTTATCATACTGTTTTCATTTGTTTTATCTTGAACTGAGTTGATTTCTGAACCCTATTCTTCTTTTCTTCGCCAAATCTCCCTTTCTAACAAAACGTTCAACTCCACTATGACCGGCTCCAGGTCCAGAGGAAAAATAAAGGGGATTCGGCATATTCCAATCACACACACACACACACACACACACACACACACCTTGATATACAAAAGACTTCATCCCTAGAAGAGGTGAGATCTTTTCCCAAAAGGAATATGACAACGTACTGTAAAAGCTGGACACCGTCGGCAACCTCTGGTAAAAGAACACTCCATCGAGCAGCCAGAGGCAAGATCAAGAGAAGACGATTTGGGGGGGCGGGGGTGGGGGGGGGGGGGGGGAGGCATGGAGACGGGGGAGGTGGGGCGGGGAGGCGGAGTACACACAATCTCGGGAAACTCGTGCAAAACGTAAAACCCTCTAAGCAAACGGAAGCAAAGCCGACCAAGGAACAGTCGCCGTCGAAGTGACAGCAAACAGGTTGGAACACACGGGGGAACAGATGGAAAAGAAGGCTCAGGTAATACAACTCTGTGTGAAATTATTGTTAATTAATGGTCTATGATTTGGGAAGCGTGGCGACCGATGATGATGACGACGTAAGAATAGGTTGGTAGAGCGTAAAAATTCCGACCTCTTACGACCCATCAGAAGATGTTACTAATTTTAGCGCATGGGAGGTTGGAGGGGTTGTGGTGGTTGAAACATAGAAAAGAGTTCGTTTCTTGGCTGCCAGCCATTAAAAACAATACCATCCTGTTTGCAATGAAAATGCAACGAATTAATGGGGGGGGGGGGGGGGGGGGGGGGGGGGGGGGAAGCTGAATTAGAAACTAGAACTACTTACACTCCATCTCCATATTTTTCAGTTCTGTCATTTTATCCATAAATTCATTATATATATATATATATATATGTATATATATATGTGTGTGTGTGTATATATATGTCTGACAACCTGATTCCCCAAATTCTGTAAATTTCTGTTTAATCTGTATGAAGAGCTTCTGGGTTACCACAACCAAGATGTTCACAGAGCACCTCGGCAGCTGATGGAATCTGGCCATGATGTCCACAGAAAACCTCGGTAGCTGATAGCATCTGGCCATGATGTCTACAGAGCACCTCAGCAGCTGATAGAATCTGGCCATGATATTTTCAGAGCACCTCAGCAGTTGATAGAATCTGGCCATGATATTCACAAAGCACCTCGGCAGCTGATAGAATCTGGCCATGATGTTCACAGAGCACCTCGGCAGTTGATAGAATCTGGCCATGATATTTTTTCAAAGCACCTCGGCAGCTGATAGAACCTGGCCATGATGTTCACAGAGCACCTCGGCAGTTGATAGAATCTGGCCATGATATTCACAAAGCACCTCGGCAGCTGATAGAATCTGGCCATGATGTTCACAGAGCACCTCGGCACCTGATAGAATCTGGCCATGATATTCACAAAGCACCTCAGCAGCTGATAGAATCTGGCCATGATGTGCTGATAGAATCTGGCCATGATGTTCACAGAGATGGGCACCTGATAGAATCTGGCCATGATATTCACAAAGCACCTCAGAAGCTGATAGAATCTTGGCCATGATGTGTACAAAGCACCTCGGCAGTGATAGAATCTGGCCATGATGTTCACAAAGCACCTCGGCAGCTGATAGAATCTGGCCATGATGTTCACAGAGCACCTCGGCACCTGATAGAATCTGGCCATGATGTTCACAGAGCACCTCGGCAGTTGATAGAATCTGGCCATGATGTTCACAGAGCACGTCGGCTGCTGATAGAATCTGGCCATGATGCAAACCAGTTGTAAGTCAGCAAAGAAGACAGAACTCAAGAGTGTGGTCGCCTCTATCGTCCTTTTCGCATTTCCCTCTTTATTTCTAATTTAGCTAATTTAGCTTTTGCAGAGAGAGAGAGAGAGAGAGAGAGAGACAGACAGACAGACAGACAGACAGACAGACATGATTTGCCAAGCTGACACATATGATGAGTTACAAGCAACTACAGCATGAAAAGCACAGAGCAGGTGGGGAAGGAACTGGTTATGTAGATAAAATGCAGTTTTCACCTAAAACAAA
>JADBJO010028522.1:15000-17500 GCA_016801955.1 Conus betulinus | reverse complement strand
AAATTTCATGCAACAAACAAACAAGCACACAACAATCGTAAAGTGACGTTATTTTATTTACAAAGGACACCACAAAACTTCTGGATATTTCGGCGAAAGCGCCTTTTCAAACACACACAGGACAAGAGAGAAAAGAGAACAAAAACAATACTTTCCTTGCACAGCACAATCCACAAATGAAATTTCATGGCTCCAAACAGTGAAGCAGAATTCCTTTAGAAAATATTTCAGTCTGTTTCATTTAAAATGAGCCTTCCTCAGACTTTCTGCCTGCTGGTTTTTTTTTTTTTTTTTTCTCGATCATCAAATGAAGGTCTGTTGGGCAGATCACCGCATGGTAGACATTTTTTTGTTTTTGTTTTGTTTTTTAAAACATAGATTAGAATTGAAATACATATGAGAAAAATGTGAACAAGAAACGCAGCTGTTGAACTCATCACTGAAATGCTCTGGGTATCAACCGTCTTGGAAATAGAACCATTTGGACACGCCCGTCCAGAGTCGATTTTCGTCTCTTGGGTCAGACTCATCAGTCGAACCCGGCCTGATTGTGCTGGTCGACGCGCGATCCGAGCAACTCTGTGATACTCTCTACCACCACGGGGAGACAATTACACTCCAACACCCTCCCACGGCAGTCTTTAAAGGGGTGGGGGTGGGGGGTGGGTGATGGGAAGAAAATGCTGACAGGAAATTAGCTGGCAAAACGTTAAGACTAATCAGTGCCAAAGAAAATGCCTGAATCCCTCTGTCTTTCTGTCTGCCTGTCTGTCTGTCTGTCTGTCTCTCTCTCTCTCTGTCTATATATATATATATATATTATGTGTGTGTGTGTGTGTGTGCGTGCGTGCGTGCGTGCGTGCGTGCGTATAAATGAATAGATTCTATCTGTCTCTGTCTCTGTGTGCCTATCTGTCTGTCTCTCTCTCTCTCTCTATATATATATATATAGATAGACAGATAGATAGATAGATTGTGACAATTTTACAGATAAAAATCTCAAGCAGAGTCTGCACCGCACTTGTACAACGAAACGTTCTGAACAGGTATAGCAGAATGAAGTGAAGATGGTAACAAGTTGACAGTCCTGTCCCTCATGGACTCATTTAATGAAACTCAAACTTTCATCACAAGGGCTTCTGCATATATACATAGACAGATAGATAGGTAAGAGAGAGAGAGAGAGAGAGAGAGAGAGAGAGAGAGAGAGAGAGAGAGAGAGAGAGAGAGAGATTTATCTGTCTTTGTGTGTGCATGCGTGTGTGTGTGTGTGTGTGTGTGTGTGTGTGTGTGTGTGTGTGTGTGTGTGTGTACTGCAGGCACCCAACTGATGGAACCCATGGACAGGAATGAGCCCGCCACGAACACACCACCCAGGGACCACCACCGTCCCAGCCGGCGACAACCACCAGCTCCACAACCACCACCCCCACTTCCAGAACTCAGAACCACCCGGGGGTGTCCGCGGCCTTCCCTACCCCCTCCTCTTTCTCCTCCACCCCAACCTCCACGCTGTCTTCATCTCTTTCCACTGCGGGGTAGGTCCTACACACACACACACACACACACACACACACACACACACACACACACACACACACACTGTCAACTAACTGTCTGTACCCCAGAATGTCTGTATGAGACGGGCAGCTTTGGGCAGAACTATATTTTCGCCCTTCCTCCCAATTTTGTTCCCAAACTCATCCACATTGAACTTAACCCTGGGATCTGTTTTGACTGAGGTTTATCTACACGTATGATGTTTAGGAACTGATTTTCACTTCTCTGACTAATCTGTCCGTCATATTCACGCGGGTGTGTAGATCGGTCATTTGCTATGAATGTCGGTAATCCATGTTGGAACAACCGCAGTCTACTTCTGTGATATTTTACGTCATCCAACATAATTTTCCGAGGTAGGACAAAGAGGAGAGTCAACAGAGCTTGATCGCTACGATTCCACGGGCCGTTATTCCATGGAGAAATGCGACGCTGATATGGAGAAAGAAAACAAGCAAGCTTAACACTGAAATAAAATATCGAAACAGGTAATCATGGTCATAGAACTATTTTTATATGTAACCTCTGTCACTTTATACGAAAAGGTGAAGCGAAATGTGGCTCTACGGTGAGAATCGACGTGAATTTAGAAGGTCCCTAAAACTACACAGTTTTGCCGCGTCCAGTTTATTGTGTAGTGGATGAAGTCAGCGATTCCATTGTCTGGCCTTTGCGGTCGGCTGGACTATAAGCAACATTACATTACCTTACCTCCAATGTCTGTGTCAGTGGGAGGTTTAGTTGGGATCAAATGAAAGGAATTTTCACTGACGACGGAGGGACGCACTACATAAATCAATAAGTTAATGAAGGAAAGAATACACATGTGTGTTGCAAGTGTGTGATTTTTTGCGTACCGTTAAGTCGGTTTTGTTGTCGTTGTTGTTCCTGCTTTAGAGTATGAAAGCACACGTGTCTGGCTGAATTTTTTAGACAGCAG
>JADBJO010028522.1:0-10000 GCA_016801955.1 Conus betulinus | reverse complement strand
GCTGACACGAGGTGACCAATGGTACTGACACGAACTGACCAGAGGAAAAAACTGACACAAACTGACCAGAGGTACTAACACGAACTGACCAGAGGTACTGACACGAACTGACCAGAGGTACTAACACGAACTGACCAGAGGTACTGACACGAACTGACCAGAGGAAATGACACGAACTGACCAGAGGAACTGACAACCTGACCAGAGGTACTAACACGAACTGACCAGAGGTACACGAATTAACCAGAGGTACTGACACGAACTGACCAGAGGTACTGGATTAGAATCTGAATTCAGGTCACATGTATGTATGTGTGAGCACAGACCCAGGAGAAGATGAAGGAAACTCCAGGGACGACTGGGCCAAGAGGTGGACGAGCAACCAGACGACGACAGTACCCTGGTCAGGACTGTGTTTTTTTTCTTTCCTGTCCATTCATTTGTGATTGACTGGTTGGCTGATTTAACCAATTGATGCTTGGGTGTGAAAGCGGATGGGAGGACTAACATGCAAAGATAGCTTGGTCACCATTTCTGGTGGAAGAAACCGTGGATATATCCTCCCCCACTTCCCCGTCCCCCCATTTTGCAGTTTGACAAAAACCTTCTGGTCAGAAAACATTCTTTCACCAAAAAGTGTTTAGGAACCGAATTAGGTAATGTTTTTATGAATCTCACTAGGTCATAGATCATAGGAATCTTGTTAGGTCTCGCGTTTCAGGAGTCTCGTCAGACCATGGGCTTCAGACATCTGTGTAGGCTATGGATCTCAGGAATCTCTTTTGGCGCGGGGTTAATATATCTCGTCAAGTATTTAACTGGAATCTCATCAAAGCGGGAGTGGGGGTGGTATGGTGGGAAAGTCTTAAGGCTATGAGGTTTGGAAATCATGTTTGGCCATGAAAACTGTGGGTATTCCCGTTAGGCTATGGGAATTGGCGATTCCGTCAGGCCATGGGATTCGGGAATCTCGGTAGGTATGGGATTTGGCAATCTCGTCATGCCATCGGCTTTGAGGATCTCGGTATTCTTTGGTCTTCAGAAAGCTCGTTATTTCATGCTCTTCCAAAACTTCGCAAGGCACGGGCTTTGGAATCTTACTAGTCCTGACGCTGTACATATTTTAAATCAGGCCATCGGTTTTTTTATTTATTTTTTAAAAATCTGGTCAGGCTTGAGCTTTAGGTATCTCAAAGTTTATGGCCAAACATGATTTCCAAACCTCATAGCCTTAAGATATTCCCACCACCTCATCCCCACTTGACAGCCTAGTTTTCATCCAAACGCCCATCTTGCACTGAAGTGGATGAAGAGAAGTGATGATTGCTCGTTCATTTCGTTGTCCTGAGTGTTTTGAATCTTGCCTGAAGAAGACCTAAGAGGTCCAAAACGCGTCGTGTTTTTGCCATGTGATTCGTTTGGCTAGGGTTTTTTTTTTTTGTTTTTTTCGGTACGCTATTACTAACATTTAAAATTTGTGTAGATATCCGCCTGCAGTCGCCTCACTTTGCAACTAGATTTAGGTATATCGTTAGATCATAAGGTCTGGGGTTCCATGTGACCATGTGTTCGGGGAAATGTCTTAAGGCCACGCATGATATGTCATTTTTATTTTGCCTGGTGAATTGATAGACCGATTAGTTAGTCGTTTAGCTGATAATAGACCTATGTTGATGAAAATTGGTGACTTTGTTGGCTCGTTGTCAGTTTTCATTGGTAATTTATTATTATTATTATTGTTGTTGTTGTTGTTGTGTTGGAGATGGTGGTTTTATATTATCTTTGATGTTAAATGATATCGTCATTGTTGTTATTTGTTTGTTATCATTGACGTAGTTATTTTTACCCCACATCTGCAAAATGAATAGGTATCATCCCGTTTCGGTTGTCCACACACACACCATGGTAAACTTTAAAGTTGGCATTTTGGGGGCAACTAATCTCAGGTCTAGCATTGCCAAAGGACCGCACAGAGCCCTCTCAGAGCTTTCTTGTCAAAGACAGGCGCTGACTTGACCAACTTGGCATACCAATAAATATTGGTAAAAACCTTTCCGGCCAGTCCTTCCCTGATGGACGTCAACCCCCCCCCCCCCCCCCCCCCTTTATAAATCTGTAATAAGCGTTTTCATCAATATTGCCATGTTTATCGATCTAGGTTGTGATCATTCACAATTTGTTGCTTTGTACACCGGTTAGAAGACTTTTTAAATGATACTACAGGCAAATATTGTTACAAAGATTAAGCTAATTCTGTCAGGAAGAAGGACTATACAATGCAATTTGTACTAAGCAGAGGCGCACCTATAAAACACATTGTGAGAAATAGAATCAAATGCTGGTCATACATAAAACTAGCCAAGTAAAACCGTACAATACATTGGTAATAATAAATCAGCCAAGCCAAATTGCACAAAATCAGAAAATTAAACAGTTCACAATTATTCCAACCAATGCAGACTTTGATCCCCCCCTTACTGTTTCTGATCAGATTTGTCGAGAATTAAAAAGGTGAGTCATTCGAAGATTAAAACGCTATTCCAGTCGATTATAAACCCGGTTCCCAGTGGCACTAATTTGAGAGTTGCACTACATTGAATCAAATTCACTCTCAAGCCTATGTTCTGATTTGTTCGGCTGGTTTGTTTATGAATAGTTTCATGCTGGTTTTCATTTGTCAGCCACGTTTAAACTTCACATTTAACTTCATACCCACAGCACAAGGATGGACAAATACTTTGTGGTGCACAGAGTTTTGGATTGTGATTTCTCGGGTTTTTTTTTTTTTTTTTTTTCAATCTAATTTTGTTTCTCAAATTTTGTTTCTCATAATGTGTGTTTCTGCTTTTTGCCCCGCCCGCCACGCACGCAAGGCTAGTTTTGAACAGGAGTGGTGAACAGGCTTGTAAAAAGGCCTCCAACACCCAAACATATCCCCCCCCCCCCCCCCCCCCCATTAAACATTAAGTATCAAGTATCATAGTAGTTCTGCATGGAAAACAACGTTTACTGTTAATGGAACAGCTGCGATCGATTGCGTTGATGGCTGTGGAATTATCCAGTGCTACACCCTCTTTGTCTGACAGTTAAAAACACAACAACAACAACATCAACAGCAAAGCAAGACTGGCCCTGTTCTGTTTTTGCAACACATGCAGCTACTAATCAATTATACATATGAAATGTACACAATATGAAAGCTAGGTGAAATAGTGTGAAATTGTGCTGGGGCCGGCATGCGGCATGGCCACCGGGATGTGGCTGTGGATGGCCTGTCGGAAGATGAGCGGCGCTGTGGTCGTCACTGCACTACCTGAGGTGGCGCAGAGGTGATTGGGACAGCCATAAAAAGAAAACCTCAAGACCGAAAAAAAAAAAAAAAAAAAAAAAGAAAGTAAGGCTCCACAACGAGTGAAATAGAATTTGAAGAACGAGCCTTCACCGCTCCCTCATCCAGTTGACAGTCACATTGCACGTCTTCTGATTCCTCTGTCACTTAATGGGTTGTGTATATAGAAAACTGACAGAAAAATAAAAGATCTGGCAGTAAGAATGGAAAAAATTCAGCCTACTCTATATTGGTTTTCATCCAGCTGGCTGGCTACTTTTTGTCTTGCTTTCCACCCTGAAGGACTAGGAGATAGGACAATTTGGAATGCCCTGACATGGAACTGGGCCCCATAAATAAGTTTTGAAAAAGCAGCATCATACTAAGGGATGAGAATGGGGAAGAAAAAATGTACACCAATCTACTTGGCCCTAACAACAGTATTTTGTCTTCGGTTAAGATACATGCCACCGTTGTGGATGTGAATGAGCTCAAAGCTGTCTGCTAATACAACTTTTTTCTGATGGCTTGTTTCAGTCATTCCATTGGTGGTGGTGAGAAGAAAGGAGTCCTATCCCTACTTTGTTTAGTATTGAATCTGTCGCAGCTGATGAGGAAAAGGCTTTTGCACTGCCATGTAGTTGCAGTGATGATGACAGACTTACAGCCTCCTGTGTGGCTATCAGTGTGTTCTTTAGGTAAAGTACTGAGCTACCATGGACCTTCAGGCAAAGTCAAAAGTGGCCAAAAACCATGAGACTCAGCATAGACAAAATAGGAGCCTGCTGATAAAACAGTATTGCCCAATATTTTTTGTCAGCCTTAAGTCTTTATCCATGAATCTCCACCTTTTGACAATGGTTAGTAACTGGAGATGATAATCATAATTTAGTGCTAACGTGTGAGCAGTCCATATCACTAACAACAGACCAACAGTTTGTGAACAAACACATACACACACACACACACACACTCACACATACACAGCACACCCGCGCGTGCGCTGCGCGTGCGCTCGCACATCGTATACGCCACATCTTCACAGAGCAATAATTTCATCCTTTGAAGAACTTATGAAGTCGTTTCTTTTTGGTTAAAAAAAGTTTACCAAATAGAAAAGCAGCTTATAAAGGTCGTTTCTTCTTCTTTGGTTAAAAAAAATTATCAAATAGAAAGCCCTTTTGTAATGGTTAAAAACAAAAAAAAGCACCTTATGGGCTCAGAGTTAAAGGAGAATGGATTTTTCAGTGTGATAAAGGGTCACTGTTATTGTATTAAACTAGAAATTTTAAGAAAAGCTGAAACCAAACATTAGACAGAAGCATTCCTCATGCATGACAACAGTCAGTTCAAGGACATTGAATGCTGTTTGGTGGTTATTTTAAAACTCTGTCCTGGTGTTTCTCATTCTTGTTTTCCATAAATAATTCACTATGCTGAAGAACAATTCACGATATTCCTCTCCAGGTCTTTGGTTGTGAGCCACCGGGCTTGGGTCTCTGCAAGTATTTTCCCTGTCCATTCTGCAAAGTTGTCAGTTCATGTTTTCTCTTCACTGTCTTCCTCTCCTCAGATATACAGTGATATATGGGCAAAGGTTATTGTATAGGTGTCCAAATCAGCTTTTTGCTTGTATCTTGTATCATGTCAGATATACTTTTAAACAGTTCTGGGTCATTACTAATCTGGGTGATGCAAAGCAGCATGACGTCTGGTGGTTTTTAAGTATACTGATTCAGTAATCGGCGGCAGCAGTAGTAGCAATACTAGCCACCAGAGCAACCATGTAAAAAACAAGACCATCCACATCTGCCAGTAGGTGGGCTGGATGATTGGGGATAACAATGAAGAAGATGATGAAGGGGGGCTTGGTCAGAGAGAGAGAGAGAGAGAGAAAAGAAAAAGACTCGGGACTCGTCATTTTAATGTGAGGCCGACAGTCTGTTCACATGATGTACGCAACAAGAAATTATAAATCAATTTTTATATAATTAGAAACAAAATTTACCATGACTGCAACCAAACATTCTTCCCTGACAGTATGTATATGCCAGAATTCTATCTTAATATACATTAATACTTCTTGGACATTCTCCTTATGAACGTAATGTAAGTATATTTTTTCAAAACTCATGATATATGATACTATCATACAAGACACCATGTTTTCTATTTCATTTCCCTCATCATATTTTCGTTTACAAATACAGTGAAAACCTTTCTTCCTTACGTTGTATAATTCTCTCTGGAAAGCCGTGCTATTTTAAGCATCTTTTGTTTATATCATTACTGTACGCATGCGCAAAATAAAGCCTGTTTGCCCCTGCAGTGTAAAGGTAAACCCTGAATCTTGGGTCTACATAACAAGAGCTGCCATGCTAACCTTGACACTCAGTGGTGTGTTCTTCTTCTGTGGTCTGTGGTCGTGTTCGTGGGAGAGAGAGAGAGAGAGAGAGAGAGAGAGAGAGAGAGTAGAAGAGAAGTTCTTTGCATTGATCACTAAATATTTATAAATTTTGTGGAGGCTTAAAGTCAATGAGTTACAAATTTGTGGAGGCTTAACCATGCGCAAGTGAAAAATGTGTAAGTTGTTCTCCAGTCTTTCTGTTTGTTCAGTGTAAAAGGAGACAAAATCACATGTGTGTGCACACAAACTATGAGCTTGCTGGAATCACAATATATGTTTCAGTATATGTTATAAACATCATAAAGTATACTTTTCCAAACGGAATGCACATCAAGTCATAGCCAACCACAATGGATTGTGTCAAGATGGGAAAGGCCTAACAAACCTGTGTGTGTGTGTGTGTGTGTGTTGGTGTGTGTGTGTGTGTGTGAGTGTCTGTGCGTAGGTATAGGTGAGTGTACATGCACATATATACATATGTGCATATTGGTGTGTCATTCATAATTGCCTGTATCAGATATTCAGTCACTGTCAGTCATTTTTTTTTTTTTTACAGAACAAAGTCTTTTCCTTGTCTTTTACAGTGTCGTGTATGAAACTCTGAATGCTTGATGACACTCTTTTCTCTTCTGGTTCCAGTCCTAGATCAGCAACCACAAACCCTCCCTACTGTAGTGCCTGGCAGCTGTCAAAATGACGACCCTCAATAACGAAGGAGGCCCCTCAGAGGTGATCAATGCCAGGAGAACAGAATCGCTGGATGCCCCTCACATCCTCCAGCTGGTGCAGCCTTGGACGGAGCAGCTGTTTGGCCGTGTCAATGTTGTGGATATTATGTAAGTCTGATATGTGAGTTGTTGTGAATGTCATATGAGTGGGACGAGTCAGTGTTCTGAAGAGCATGTGAATTCAGTTTTGATCTGTCAGCGATGTGGATTTTTTTTACATTTTTTTTCTTCTATTTTTCTCTTCTTTTTTGTCACATCTTCCCTGCCACTTAAGTGATGTCAGTTCCATGCTGCTCATCTCTATCGTTCAATTAACAGCCACTTCCTGGCTTGTCCAGCCTTAGCGCCAGCACTGGCAATCCACAGGGAGCAATGGTCAGTACTGAGTGGTGATGAGGAAACCCACAAAGGAGACCACACTGCACAGTTGGTGAGTCACGTCAGTGTTCCTTATTCTGATCAAACATATGCAAAAAAAACATATGCCAAGCCACCACTGAAGACAGTAATTGCTTAGCTGCAGAGCCAGCGTGAATGAACTTTCCCTACTGGAGGTTGTCACCATGTCTGTTTATTGACAGTCTCAGGAACTTGCCGACACTGATGGACCTCAACATGAGCTCACCAAAGGCACAAATGTGGAAAAATAAATCAAGAGTAAGGTCACCATAAGTCTGGGACATGAAGGGCCACAGAACATGCAACTTTTGTGTGTGCTGATCGATCAGAATAAAGACAGTGAATGTGATGCTAGGAGTTCCATTGTAGGGCTGTATTCTGTACTTCCTTTCATGATGTATCCCATGTCAACCAGGCCCAAGAGATACAGATACCTGCAGTGTTGGTAAGAAAATTTGAGTAACACCCTCAGTTATGCATCTATTTAGTGTTTGAATCTTGATTGTGTGTTTCCATCTTTCCATTTATTCCCATAGTAAAACCCAACTCTTAGTACGGGCCAGTCTGGGCCAAAAAATCTCTCAAATGAATGTCATTGATGGGAATTAAACCCACAGCCTCCCAACACAACAAATCCATGATGCTAAATCTGTGCCATGGCTGCTAGTGTTGTGAATGTGTCAGTATTGTGGCTGTCATGTAAGATGGACTCATGGAATGTAGATATTATGTGAGTCAGACGGCCTAATGTCCCCCCACAGCTGTCTGATGACCCATAGTCATGGCAACGATGGTGATTATATCTAGCACAATTGATGTTTCCTTTTATGATTCACTGCTGTGTTTTAAAACGTTTCTGCAGTGAAAAGGCTGTGCTAGCCGTGACTTTGAGCAATGAGAGCGAGGAGGTTCATGGCGCACGCTGCCTTCTTTGACTACCCCCCAACCTGCCCGACGTCAAGCAGTCCGAGTGGGAGTCATGGATGAACAGCTACTACAACAGCAGGCAGTGCAACGCCCTCAACTCCCTCTTCATGCACTACTTTGTGGCGCGCAAGGATTATGCTCAGGGCTGTGCCAAAGAGATTGTGCGCACTGCCCTTCAACGCTGTTCCCGATCTTCATTTCATATTCTTGGTGGTGCCTGTGGGAGTTTTTCCAGTAAAATTGGCAGATTTTTAAAAATCTTTTTTTCTTTTTTTATTTCTTTTATTAGCAACAATAAGCTTTTATAGTTAAGTACCCTATAAGGATAGATATTGATTGCTTTTATAGCAAAGTACCCTATCAGTATAGATATTGTTTGTGTTGTAAATTTGTTAAAAAAGGTGATCTTTGTTGTGATGAACAGGGCAGATCAGTTGCTGGCAAACAAGAGTGGAAAAAAAGAGAATAAGGAGATGAAAAGTAGATTGTTTAATCTTTTAAATTGTGTACGCATTTTCTTGGGTTCTGCCTATGACAATTTTAGGTCTGTCCCTTGAAGTGCCATCAGCTGAGCTGGCTCTAACAGCTTTTTAAAACCTTAACCAGAGTGTTAACATCGTTTGCATGTTCTGTGTGGTGACTTTCAGATGCCTCGGTTGCAAGTGTGTTTGATCCCATGGAGAAGCCAGAGGCATCCACAGGGCCGGACAAAGCAGTGATGTTTGTCTGCCCATCGCCACAACCACGTTCCTGTGCTTCATATCCGCAAAGCCAGGTGAGCAGAGCTCTGTTCACACCACTCTTCACCATAAACTATCATTTGTAGTGTAATGCATAATGAGTAACACAACCCCTGAAAGTACATAGTATCTTTCATGTTCTGTTTTTCCCTGAATGTACAGGCGAATGACCCTTCCCCTTTTTCATGGCAATCTAGGTCAGTCAGTGCTTGCTGAGAGACAGTCTGTTGCTCTTTGTTGCCACCACGCTGAACAGGATTGCCATTATCACTAACTTTTCCATACACTTCGCTACTATCAGCTGTTCAGTGAATTTTGCTGACTAAGTTTCGCTGAGTTTCTTTGCGTCAAAAGGCTTAGCTACGTCCTTGCTATCTCCTCCTCCTACAAGATAATACAAAACAAAACTGCTTGGAAAAGAGGGAAAATGTGGAACTTTCACCCACAACTTGCACAGTGTGCTGAATTAAAACAGGTGCAAAGTTACTGTAGAAGGTTCTCAAGCAATGGTACATGATCCTCTTGAAAGACTTAGTTTGACAAAAAAGCTGTGTAAATTAACATGTTGGTATAGAATTGTGTATTAACATTGGTTCTGACTCCATTCCCCATGCAGTCCTTCGAATGAGACTATAAACCGAGGTTCCGTGTGTGAACGCACGCACAACATCTTGCACACACGTAAAATCCCATCACAACTCTTGGAAGAGAAGGCCAGTTTGGCCGTTTGGTATGGATGACATGTTCACATAGCATGCACCTTCCCTGAAGATGGAGTATGGCTGCCTTAATGGCATGAAAAAAAACGGTCATACACACAAAAACTCCACTGCCTGTCTATACAGGCAGTGTCCGCAAAGAGGATCAGCCTGCATATGCAGAAAGGAAAAAGAAAAAAGAAATTGTGTTGATAGGCATTAAATCAAAACTCAGTAGTGGCTATTTGCTCACTGTACAGAAGCGAGGGGTTTGGCACGAGCCATAGGAGTAACAGCGCAGCCAACATGCAGCAAAGGCCCACAATCATGTGTGCACGAGCAGTAAAGGGAGGTACTCTTCGCAGAGATGGCTTCACCAAAGGCCTTCAGTTGAACATTCTTTATGTTTTCTTTCTTTGCCCTTTCATCCGGCTAGTTTAAGGCAGACAAGTGTCATTATGTTGATTTTTGTTCTGTGTTTGTGACTTAACGCACTACAGCTGTAGTGATCTGTGTTAACAACAGCGACGTGAAAAGCGACAACTTTTGATGTTTAAAAAGAATTTTTTTTTACTGTGCCTGTCAGAGTGGAGGACCATGACGACTTTGACGCCCATCTTCAATCGTCAGAGTGACATGCTGAAGGCGACGTATGGTGACACTTCCTGGCAGAGCTGATTGAAGCTCAGAACGATCACATGCAGTGCCTCATCGCAGAGGTGAGCCTTTGGTAGATGTCTTCAAGCTAGGGTTTTCTGGCATGATGTTTTAGG
>JADBJO010028521.1:17500-20047 GCA_016801955.1 Conus betulinus | reverse complement strand
TTGCATGTGGTTCTCCCAAAAGCTCAAAGCGGATTTCTCTGAGGTTCACTGGAAGAAAAATTCCGCCGACTGGTTACCCAATCCACATTTCCCCCCTAAGATGAAATGGTCATGCAGCACTCTCCGGGGTATCTAGACTCCTGAGGGTCCCCGGAAACACACTCAAAACTGACCCCTCCATTCAAAGACGTCAAAAACCTTTTAAGCCACTTCTCAAAAACAAAACGCGATGCGACGTGAGCGAACAGGATCCGTTGAGGTCATTGATTTGACTTATATGTGAAGTGCAGCTGTCAGACTTGTTGTTTTGTAGTTGCTGTTTTTGCTGCATGGGAGGAATTCGGCAAGATGTTGGGTGGTATTATCTCCCTTCCTTCCAGGTTGCAACGCAGGGTTATCCTCACATTGCCACAGACACCAAATCAGACAGACCAGCCGACGACAGCGCCCTCACAGTCACTATAGAGCTGGTCACGGTAATTAGTAGTAGTAGTAATAGGACTGGCTCAAATTAAAGAGAATAAGCGGGGTTAAGTCTTGCTCCCGTTTGACATGAAAGGAAGCATGCCACGCACATAACCAAAGCGAATGCTGCTTACGAACACATAATCGCCTAGAAGAAATGACAAGAGAGAGTACACACACAGAAGAAAGAAAGTGATGGCTGTTTGTTTATTTGTTTGTTTGTTGGTTTGTTTGTTTGTTTGTTTCATTATGGTCACTGTTCACTGCATGATTGAAGATGTTCTGATCACGTTAAATTTTGAGAACTAAACTTCATTACTGAGGCTCCATAGTGTAATTCAGGAGCGTGGGATATATATATATATATATATATATATATATATATATATATATATATATATATATATATACTATATATATTATATATATATATATATATGTGTGTGTGTGTGTGTGTGTGTGTGGTGTGTGTGGGTGTGGGTGTAGTGTGGTGTATGAATTGTTGTTGTTTTGTTTTGTGTTTTGTTTTTTTTAATTTGAATTAATTTAAGGCTGACAAATTTGTATATTCAAGTAAAAGATGACGATACCTGTTCAAGTGGTTTGAGACTGAAATACAAAACCTGAGCAATCTATTTATATGTAGGACAATTTAGGACTGAAGAGGCAAATAAAATAATACTTACTCGCGATAGGGAATTTGTAAAATGTTCAAAGACTTGAAAGAGATTAAAAAAATTTACTTGCGATGTTGGACTGTTGTCAGAACTGAAGGGTTTATACTTGCGTTGACTAGTAAGAGACTGACGTTAGACAAGATACTGCGAAGGCGTGTATACTTGCGATATTAGGACTAATCAGACTGAAGGGTCTATACTTGCGATAGGACTTGTCACACTGAAGGGCCTAGGGCCTATGCTAGTAGCTGTAAGACTGTAGCAGCCTGTCACTTTCAAGAGGTAAAAGACCCTGTCCACTGAAGGGTCTATGCTGCTGATTGCGAGACAGTTAGGGCTGATGACTGATACTTGCCGATAGGACTGTTAGAAAACTGAATGGCTATTCCCTGTAGACTGAAGAATAAGAAAAGAAGAGCCTATGCATGTATAGGACAGTTAGGCTGATGACTTTAAGGGCCTCTATACTTGCAAATGCAGGACAAATGTTGCTACGTTAACTGTCCTCAGAGCCTATAACGTGCTATTAGGAATGTTAAGATACGCAGTATGCCTGTTATGTTCGATGTTAGTATTTGATTAAGTGTAGGAAGTTGATGACCAGTCATCATGCCAAATGTAACTGACGAGTTCTTATTCTTCATAGATTGAAAGACAATTCAACCTGGGTGATTCGACTACTCCATACTGATGAAGGAAACTATCTTCCCTGTTACCGGGGGGTTGGAGTATATTGGGTTTGACGTGGTTCCTGGTCTTTTCTTACAGTAAGGTACGATTATGCAGTTTCCTCGGCTGTGTTAGGGTGGGTGGAACACTTGTGACCGGTGGGATTCACTGAACTTTTTTTTTCAAAAAATAGTTATTTCCGTGGTCAATTCTGTGAGTTTTTAACAGTAAAGTAAGTACTGATTAAAGCCAGTGAGTACAATGTTTAAAAATAGCAGATCACTTGAAACTCTTTGTAATCGTGTAATAAATAGTACAAAAAAAAAAAAAAAAAGGTTCCGCTTGAGATTAAGCTAGGTACGCTTGATAGCTACTGATAATTGTGTCAATAAGCAGAAATCTTTTAAACTCCTCTCCCTTCGCCACCTCCCCCCCCCCCCCCCCCGCATTCTGTCAGCCTCTGTCCACCCTAGCAGCTGCTATGGTCAATGCTTTCTCAAGCTGAGTTTTGACGTGCTTGACATTTTTTTTTTCCTTTGGTGTGGTAGATAGAGTCATTTATTACCGGCATTAGTTTGAATCGTATAGTGTGCTAAATAGAGTTCTTTATACCAGCGTTAATTTGAATCATATGATGTGGTAGATGCAGTCAGTTATACCATTTATACCAGCGTTAATTTGAATCAGATGTGTGGTAGATACAGTCATTTATATCAGCATTTATTTGAATCAGATG
>JADBJO010028521.1:5000-12500 GCA_016801955.1 Conus betulinus | reverse complement strand
AGAATTTGTACCAGGTCTATCCAGCCCCAAATCGTGACATAAAACCAGTTGTACTTCTCTAATACAGATACACTGGGCCTGCATTTTGTCTCCTCGATATCAGCTCCATACAGAAAAGTGACAATTGATGAGAGAAATAACGACAATCAATATACCAGCTGTAGTTCGAGACTTGTTCTTAGTCCACACAGAATTGACGTGAAGTGGCCACAGTACAGAAGCTGCTCTCAGCATGGTGAGTGCCACCAGCATCCACGAAGACACAGTCGGCGCCGTGTACTCTATCACTGTCACGATCTTGCACTGCCAGGAACCCAAATCAGCAAAGTATGGTACATTAAAATATGCAACAAGAACATTGCTTAAGGGACCTCTTATCAAAACAACAACTGATCAAACCAGGCCAAAAACATGAAAGAAAACACTGTAAGTGGATGCAGAAAGACGAAGCATGATCAGAATTATCATAACATTTCCAAACATCCCAAACGGAAGAACGATAGTACTGCCAAATTTCAGGATCAGTTTCGCAGTCTCTACAAGTAGTGTGTATTCATTATACCGTTGGAGGTGGGTTATGTTTTCCATTTCACTGGTTACTTTCAGAAGACTGCTGGAAAAGAAAACAGAAACATGATGAAGGCTGGGTTCATTGCTCCTTATTTTAGTTCAGACACAAACACTGACTTTGAATTATTATCATTGTCAACAATGAAAAGCATGTAGACAGAAGCGTCGATGGCAAGACTGTTAGAATTGAACAGTAAAACTAGACCATCATCTATTGCAGCTGTTTTATTTTTTTCAGTTTTGTGTGTTGAGACAATGATCTTTCAAATGCCCTGTGGACCACTTCATATAGCAAAAGTGCATAGAAGGGAGATATGTCACGTATTTTATGAGAGAGAGAGAGAGAGAGAGAGAGAGAGAGATGAGAGAGAGAGAGAGAGACAGACAGACAGACAGACAGAGACAGACGGACAGACAGATTAACAGACTGACAGGGAGATGGACAGACAGACTGACAAACTGACCGGGAGATGGACAGAGAGACTGACTTACTGACTGACTGCTTGACCAAACTATGTGACTGACACACAGTTAGGCAGATAGAGAGACAGAGGGCAGGATGGACAGAGAGACAGAGAGGCAGGGAGGGAAAGAATGGTCTGAATATGTGCAGCAATGCGAACTGTTTTCTTGAGGATCATCATTGGGTTTTTTACCATACCCTGATGTGGATAGGTTTTCTTTCAAGTTGAAGAAAGACATAAAGGCAACGGTGATAAAGTACTTGATTACGTACAAATACAATCAAGTAAGGATCATTGAATAAAACTCGGATCACGAAGTGGTAATTTATTGAAGAAAAGACAGATCAAAAGATTACGAGGACTATTACTTTGAATGAAAACATGTTGCATAAGAACACGTTCCCCGCACACACACACACACACACACACACACACACACACACACACACACACACATGAGAAAACGGAAATAATACAAATAACATCTGAAAGACATAAAAAAAAAAACATAAAGGAAAAATTAGCAGGGAAACATTTTAACATTTGTACGTGGAATAATAAAATCAGAAATTGTAACAATAAACCAAATACATCTTAACTGTACTGAGAATCAAAAATCTCTCTCTCTCTCTCTCTCTCTCTCTCTCTCTCTCTCTCTCTCTCTCTCTCTCTCTCTCTCTCTCTCTCTCTCTCTCTCTCTCTCTCTCAGAGGAACAAAAATAAAAAAAAAAAAAAAAACCGCCCCCTAAAACACACACACACACACACACACACACACACACACACACACACACACACACACACACACACTCACGCACAAATCACGCTCCCCCGTTCTCCCTACTCACGTGTATGCGAGCACGCACATATATTCACTCATTGACAAACTCTCTCTCTCTCTCTCTCTCTCTCTCTCTCTCTCTCTCTCTCTCTCTCTCTCACACACACACACACACACACACACACACACACACACACACACACACACACACACACACACACAACCGCCCCCTCCCCTGCACACACTCAAAAAACTTATCCACATAAAAAAGATGTAGACGTACGCAGAACATGCACTCACCTATAAAAACATGCCAAACTCTCTCTCTCTCTCTCTCTCTCTCTCTCTCTCTCTCTCTCTCTCTCTCTCTCTCTCTCTCTCTCTCTCTCTCTCTCTCTCTCTCTCTCTCTCTCGCGCGCACACAGCCTATGCCAAAGTTTCGTAAATGGAATAATGCGACCTAGTACACGTGAGAGTCGGACAGCTATGTCATGTAACAAATTCTTTGCTCTACGTGTACATCAGACCACTAAACCAAAAAAAAAACAAACAAAAAAAAAGAAATCCGTTAGAAATATCTGCCAAGTGGATGAGACTTGATCAGATTTACAGCCAAACTGGCTAGATTCCACCCATTTTCTGGGTTGGGACAAAACTGCAACAGAAAAGCTGGTGCATGATATAAAAGCGTTAGTACCAGCGTGAGGTGTAAGAACGATACTCTTATTGCAAGCCGTATTTTCAGAGATTCCACTGCAGACAGTAAATACTGTGTTATTTCATGACTGTGCACATCAAGGCAGTTTTACAGAAGCGATGTCTATGGTCAAAAGGGAGGTAATATCGTCACACATTAGCGTGAGTGAGAAGAGAAGATTGAGAAGACTAACCCTGAAAGACTGAGGTTAGGTCGATAGCTATCCGTTCCCCCCCCCCCTCCCCCCTTCTCCTTCTCCCCCCTCTCCCCCCTTCTTCTCCCCCCCCCCTCTCTCTCTCTCTCTCTCTCTCTCTCTCTCTCTCTCTCTCTCTCTCTCTCTCTCTCTCACACACACACACACACACACACGCGCGCGCGCGCGCGCGCTCAAGAGAGAGAGAGAGAGAGAGAGAGAGAGAGAGAGAGAGAGAGAGAGAGAGAGAGAGGTGACAAGATCCCCGAATGAATTTCATACAGATGAAAACCATATTCACCTCGTTTGATTTCAAACCTTGAGCCTGATTAGTGTTATTTTATCGTGTCATATCTAAGAAGAATTTTGTTCACAGCACTAAAGAAAATATATTCTGTAGATAAAGGTTCCAAAAACTTGTTACAGAGTTATAGTAAAAGATAACTGGAAACAAACTATTGTGCAAAATGGACAGAGAAGCTGAATAGGCAGATACCTTGGAAGAAATGCTTTAGGAAAAAAAATCATCAAATTAAGGATATGAAGCTAAAATGGATGCAAATGAGAATAGTTCATCGAATAATTGCAACTAATGTAGCTCTGAAAGCAATGGGAATAGTACAAAATTATAATTGTAGTTTATGTGAAGAGGAAAAAGACAGCATTGAACATATGTTCTGGAGATGCATACATGTCAATGAAGTCAGGAAATCATTGCAAGGATTTTATAAAAGGAAAGTGTTTAATAGCGAATTATCTGTCTCTGACTGAAAATACAATAATATTTGGAGCAGATGACAATTCCATAACTGACACAACATTCGATCCTATAATTCTGATAGTCAAATATTACATTTTAGCTGTAAAGTAAACAAATGTAAGCCTTCAATATCAATATTTCTATAAAAAAAAAATAGTAAAGAGAAGATATAATCTTGAAAGATACATAGCAACTGTACAGTAGAATCTGCTAAAATTTAACACGAACTGGATCAATTATGAGGTATTATTTGAAAATTGATAATGAAAATCATAAGATACCTGGATTTAATATATGCATGTGTAGGTGTATCATTAAATCAGAAGAAAAGAGGAAGAGGGGTGTGGGTGGGTGGGGAGGAGAGGGGGTGTGAGTGGAGTGAGCTGGTGTGTTTTTGTTAGCAATTATGTGCTTGTAGTAGTATTTTTGTCTGTTTGTGTAACTCAGAGGATTGTGCTTAGTGATTTTTGTCTGTTGTGTGTGTGTGTGTGTGTGTGTGTGTGTGTGTGTGTGTATTCGTGGAAAAAAAAAAAAAAAAAAAAAAAAAAAAAAAAAAAAAAAAAAACACTTTCCTCGGCATACATTGAACTCCCACTCAAATCCATTTAAACCGAAAAAAAAAACAAATCATTTCTAATACATTTCACGGATTATTTACTACAATATTGTCAAACATGTACAAATATGATTAATAACAAAACGATATGTGGTAATTTGCGTCCGGAAATGTACAGCAAAGAGAAAGATCATGTTGATGAAAGAATGGAGAAGAGAGAAAGAAGGAACTGTGGAATGGAAAAGAGAATGAGGAAAGAAATTTTTAAAATGTATTAAAAAAAAAATGTATTTATGATATACATTAAGAATTTATTATATACATTTTCCCATTTACTTTTTTTTTTTCTTTTCTTTTCAAATCTTTTCCAAATCATTACTATAATGATAGAAGAATTGTTAACCTGCACTTGTTTCCCCACACTACTTAATTGTTCAGCATTATAATTGCATCTCTTACGAGATCCAAGGAAAGGTTGTTCTGCACAATTCTTAGCCGCTGACAATGCTTGGGTTATTGAACAGCAGAGCTGACCACTCAGACTGTTACGTATCTTTTGTTCTCCCTTGCATCATTAAATGGATCCTCAAGCATAGGCTCAAAGATTGTCCATTACATTTTATACTGTTTGCATAATATTTTTAGTTTTAAAACAACTTTTTTCCTCTCCACACTTTCGTTTTGTTTAATTCTACTACTTTTCGCTGGCTGCTTTGGGGGTGCTGTTGGATTCTTTTTCGAACCCTTGGCGGTCGGAACACCACAGAATTATGGACTGTGGTGTGTCTCTCTATCTGACGCCAAGAGCACAGACACAATCAGCCGTGTCTCCTGATGAGTCCGATCCAGCGGACGAAAGGCCTCGGAGCAGGCGATACATATAGATCTGTCTTCGAGAGGGATTGCGGTAGTTTCCTCATGCAGCTAGTGAAGGGTTTTTTATATTTATGATATACATTTTCCCCATTTACTTCATTTTTTTTTTTTTTTCTTTTCAAATCTTTGCCAAATCATTACTATAATGATAGAAGAATTGTTAACCTGCACTTGTTTTCCCCCACTACTTAATTGTTCAGCATTAAAAAAAATAATGTGTTGATTGATCACAATCAAGTGAGTTGTTAACTCACACTGTAGCCATTGTTACAGCAAATAATTGTTGAACGCAACAGGTTGGGATGTCCGCATCATCTTCTTTCTGCAGTCTGCTGTTTCTGTTGATTTACATTTTCAGAACGATTATGTCGCTTTATGTATGGAATCTTCCTCAGTGTCCTATACTGCAACTCCCCCCCCCCCCCCCCCCCCCCCCCCCCCCCCCCCCCCCACATACAGACACCCTCACAATCTCTTACCCTTACTGTCCTTTCTTTGGTAGCACCATAACATTCACCCTTAGTACCTCTCCGTCTCTCCCTCACTCTGTCTGTATATGTGTCCGTCTGTCTGCCTACTTGTTTGTCTCTCTCTCTCTCTCTCTCTCTCTCTCTCTCTCTCTCTCTCACACACACACACACACACACACACACACACACACACAACATCGATAGAAAGCATTGACAAAACATTGACATAAATCATAGGGCTGACAAATGATGGGTCCATAAGAATACAATACATAAATCATCAGCAAAAAGATTCATAGTTAGCATGAGACATTGCACATTTCTACATGCAATGAACATGGAGCACACACACACACACACACACACACACACACACACAGGAACTCACACACACAGACACACACACACACACACACACACACACTCGCGTAAGCACGCACACACGCATGCACACACGCACAGAAGCACGCACACACACACGCGCGCGCGCGCGCGCGCGCGCTCACGCACGTACGCAAGCGCACATACATCGCAAAAAGAACGTTACACGAGAGAGAGAGAGAGAGAGAGAGAGAGAGAGAGAGAGAGAGGAGAGAGAGAGAGAGAGAGAGAGAGAGAGAGAGAGAGAGAGAGAATCAATGCTTTGAATGTCACTTTATATCCTGAAACCTATATCTACATTGTATACCTTGAATCACCGAGTGTATAAACAAACAGTGTATGCAGAATATCGATTGCTTTACTCCTCTGTGGTGCCGTCTCGTACTTTGTACAAGCAGCAGCAGTACAAGAAGTGAGGCAAATCATACCACAATCATTGTACAATTGAATATGCTTGTGTAACAGTAACTTCGAATGATGCAAACTGTTTCTTGTTGTGTATCTGTCTACACTTTATGTAAAGACGGAAGAGAAGGCTGGTTAAAAACGTGTTAATAGAATCTCCAGTATGTTTCAAATGAATCTTCAGGTTCCTTACGGAAAACCTTTGATACAAAACTCACAATAATTGATAGGAGTTCACTACATAACTTCGTAAGATTTTGTCCCCAAAAATATTGATGTTTAGGATAAAGACACAGTGAAAAAGAATTTGAGATTTAAAAAAAAAAAAAAAAAAAAAAAAAAAATCTGCCGTCAGTTTGTTCCCTCAATCAAAACCTTAAAGGGGATCTCACCCATTTTTTTAAAAAAAAAAATCTAGTTTGACCAAATACACGGTTTTGGTATGTGGTCGTATTGCGAAACCAAGCCCCAAATCAGCCGCATGTGCTCTCATCTTGCAGTGAGAGCAGCATTTCCTGCGGACTGGGAAAGCGAAAGGCTAGAACAGGAACAATAGCCTCGATTTCGATAAAAGGGGGAGGGGGGGGGGGGGGGGGGGTCCCGAGTGATGACGTCGAAAAGTCAAGTCGCTCTTTGTGTTCGGCTGAATTGAGATGGTGTTTGGTTGCAGAATTTCATCAGAAAATAAGCAAAGAGTAAGCGTTCATACTTTTCCAGGTGCTTCCAGCCAGTTAATGCGATTGTGGATAAATTTGTCACCACAGCGAGGACATATTTTGTTTTTTGGGACAGTTATCATGGCATTTGCGATCGTCACTTCGAAGAGCACAGTTTCCAAGACCAATACACCTGGAAGGTAAAGGTGGAAGCTGGAATTCGGGTCCAAAGACAGCTGAAAGAGGATGCTGTGCCAACTATTATAACAGAAAAAAAATGTATTAAAGCACTCTCTGTTCATTCGCCAGCTGCAAATGCAAGCCTCAAACGCAACCGTGACACGGATTCTATCAGGAACAAGAGAGCCGAACTCCGAGACGTAAAGAAGGTAAGGTTTGTGGAATGGGTGGTTGATCATTTTTGTGTTTCATTTCATTCTCAGCGCGCATGGTTGGTTGTAAATATAGTTGTTGGTTTTGTAGAGTGTTGGCATCAAACTGAAACATACATTGTTACTTTCAGTCACATATGCCAGAGTCATAGTGGCAGTCAGTCAGTCACACTGCCTGCTGCCACTGAAACTGTTACATGTTTGTGATTGATTTTTTCCCCTGCTGTTGCTGTTTCCAACAAAACTGAAGTTATGATTCTTATAAACAAGAAAGTGTCCATGTCCACAAATAACAACTT
>JADBJO010028520.1:17500-20049 GCA_016801955.1 Conus betulinus | reverse complement strand
TTTTGCCAAAGGTCCAAGTCGCGGCAAAAGGCGCCAAGTTGAATTGGACCATTGCCAAACAATGTTAACTGGATCGCAAGGAAAACACATGTACAGAAAATGCGGTCTCTTGCAAGTCTTGCTCACACTACAGGTGGCACGAAATGACAACAATGACTTCAAAGTGGGCTTGGGAGAAACCAAGATGGTCAGCGAATTAGACAGATGTAGAGAAGAAAGCGAACAAGCATAATTTCAGGGATTATCGGCTGAAATTCTCCTACAGTCTTCTCCATTCAAAAGAAAGGTGATACTGAATTGTTAGTGGGATCCAATGGCAGACAAAAATGCAGAGCCAACAAAACAAACAAAACACACACACACATACACAAAAAAAAAAAGAAAAAGAAAAGGAAAAAGAGTTCCTTCGCTACAAGAAGGAGAAAACTCATTTTGCTGAGAAAGAGCTGAATGTTATGAACTCCCTAAAGGAAATAACTCTGGCGCCTATTCATAACTAAGATAAAGAAATCTCCCCTATCTCCCAATTTCTTTCTTTCTTTTTTTTTTGGGGGGGGGGGGGGAATGATGTTAGTGATGTTCCTTGGAATGTAGGGATAGATGTTTGTTTGGACAGGTAAGTATGAAAAAAAAAAATCAAGTAAGCATTTACGTACAATTAGCAATATGAGTCATGAAAGAAAATGTTATAAAGTTACTGAAGATCATGTGAAGTTATCATTGTGAAGTTCTTAAGTGTCAATATTATGATACCCCTTCCATGCTTTTCATAGAAAAAAAACCCAACAACTTACCCTATTTACTCTCAATGTAAAGGAAATAAAATACTGTTCAAATACTGTTCTTCAATAGTCACATATGCAGAGTGCTCAGAGGTTAAAAAAAAAAAAAAAAGAAAAAAAATCACAGTAATGACAATGCTCAGTGGGTAAAAAACAAAGGCGACAATTCCCTTAAATACTCACTTGCTTTTGCTGTGATATAGGAATTCACCATGCTCAATGCTCCATTACTCAACAGCCCATTGCTTTTGCCAGATACCTTTCAAACAAAAAAAAAGCAAGTTATTCACAAATTTCCTCTGTAGCCAGCATTTTCAACTCAACCCTTACAACCAGCACACTTCCTACATGCTCCCACAGACAACCCACAGCCATTCTCTTACAACCAGTACACTTATTGCATGCTTCCTACTAACAAACCACGACATTCCCTTAGAACTATCACCCTTCTTGCATGAATCCTAGTAACAAACACAGCCATTCCCTTACACCTATCACACTTCTTGCATGCATCCAAGTAACCACCACAACCATTTCCCTACAAACTACTGCACTAAGTTGTGTGCATCTTAGAATCAAACAAAGCCATTTCCTTACAACCATCACACTTTCTGCACACATCCTGTAACCACCAAGGCATTCCCTTACAACTACCACGCTTCTTTGCATGCATACTGGTATCAGCCACAAGAATTCCATCATGCATTGGTGAAGTAGTTAGTGTCATAGACTCCTGCCTGGGAGGTTGTGGACTCGACTCCCATCAGAACCATGTGGGATTTTTCTGCCCCAACCGGCTCCTACCCAGAGTTAAATTTGCTACAGGCTCAGTTGGGAAGACTGGGACCACACAGTTGAGTTTCATCCACTTAATGGGTGCATCTCTCTGATAGTGTTGCTCAAATTTCTTGACCAGCCCTTGTAGGTGTCTGTATCTCTTGGACTTGGCTGACGCAGGGATATATTATGAAAGTAAACGTAGTGTAAAGGCCTTGTCATGCAATCTCAGATAGGAATGGAAATCCACTGCATCATCTTCAACATTCTTATTCTCAACAATCAGCATTAAAAAAAAAAAAAAAAAGTCTGAAATTCTGTTGTCCTTCATGCCTTGCTCTCATGGTGACCTCGGTTTCGGTGTCCTCTCCACATGGTCACCAGTATTGGCAAATTCATGGGGGGCAAATTCATGGGGGCCGTCACCGGATGGATGTGGTGGCGCCCTCTGAGGGACAGCTCACTCACGCCTTTGCGACTGAATTATTGTTGTAAGCAGGGGGCTTAGTTGGTGGTGTCCTCCACATGTTGGATGAGAACAGGCACCACTGAACATCACCGAAGTGACTCGGCAGCAGTGCAATGTCTCCTCTGTGAGTTGCCTCTTGACAACTTAACACTGACTGTGCTCCCCATGGATTGCTGGTGCTGAAGTTGTGGCGGCAGGGCTGTCGGAATGCACAGCCCGAGTGCAATGCCACTGAAGTGGCAAAGAAGATGGCACAGCAAAAACAATAACGACAAAACACATCCACCAACCAACCTAATCCAAAGCATTTCCCATTCTCTTACAATTAATCCCAAATTATCACATGTCTTGCATGCATCCTATCAGTAAAAGAATCCCACGATCTCTTTGAATAACGTGGACCTATGCAAAATCATCATGAAACTACCATGCACTATAAATACAAACACACATAAAAAAAGGACAAAATATATAGTTAAAACAACTTAAGAGAATGAAGATTCTAGTAGAGTCGATGTTAA
>JADBJO010028520.1:0-12500 GCA_016801955.1 Conus betulinus | reverse complement strand
GGGTTAGGGGCTAAGTACACAAAAGAAATTGAAACTGGAGTTTTATAAAGTGAATGTAAATTGTGATCTTATGCACAATATATATGCAGCCAAATGACATCAAGTCACGTTGCTTTTGGCCTGCCCACCAAACAGGCCACATCAGCAATGCAAGCCAGTTGAAAACAGAGCTACGCACAAACTGAAATAGCACATTTTAAGCAAGTCATCCTTTAAAATACTCATCTATTGACATTATGTTAGTCATGGAAATGTACTAAATATAAATTATAATTGATAAACTTGATTAAAATTACAAAAGTACAGAATACTATGATGGCAGATGGTTATATTAATTCTGCAAAGTACAGGTTTCTTTTTATTGTACTATTCAACTTCAATTCAGAAAACAGAAACTGCAATTCTTCGCTAAAGGGGATATTTCAGTCACAATTCACATTAATCACAATAAGTACATGTGGAATACACACTATCAACGATCACCTAATTGCATTCATCACCTTGTCTTCATATTTGAGGAACAACCAGACTATGTATGGAGAGAAGCCTAGGTCAGTAGATGGACAGCAAGCTCATGGCATGCATGGTTGTTGCTTAATTTTTTCCTTTGAAAAAAAATTACAAGACATCATCTCCAGAGTCCCCAACCTCATTTCATAATTCACTGGCTTATGGATACAGTACCTTTGTCTTTCTCCTTGTGTTTTTGCCGTCTGGACTACTCAATCACACTCTACCATCAGATGGCATAAAAATAGCATGACATCTGTCAGAATAAAATAATGACGGCTAACAGTGGTTGCCACCAGCACAAAGAATGGGTCAAAACAAGGTGGATGGACTAATACATCACTCCATACAAACCATTCGTACCATACAAACCATTGCCCCCCCCCCCCCCCCTTTTTTTTTTTCCTTAAATTTTTTTTTTTTGTGGATGATCAAGTATCATTTACAACTATACTGTAACCCGCCCACACACACACACACTTGTCTTTAAATGCATGAATATACATAAGCTTGCAAATAAGCAAGCAAACAAACACACACACACACATACACACACTCACACACACAGAAGACTCAGGGACTCATACACTGTCTTTAAAATTAGCCTTTGCAACAACATATTTCAACACAATCATACAAAGAAATTATACCTTTTATCACCATTGACACAGGGAGATGACACCAACAGCTGATTTAAGAAGGACCCCCCCCCCCCCCCCTTCCTATCTACTAGATATCTACATTTTACTTTCAGACATATATTCAAATTCGGTTGGTTGGCTCATCTCCTCAAAGCCTGCTTTCCTATGTTTGTTATTCAGGACTAAATTAGTTTTACTTTTCTTTGTATCATATAACATTTTTTAGAATTATAGAATTACACTAACATGCTGCTGATACGTTATTTTTTTTTCCAACCGATCAGTTTCATTTGCCTCTTAACGTCTGGTTGTGAATTTCTTGTTTACATCATAGTCTAATAAAGCTATAAACATCTGTGGATGTTCAGAATGAGCGATCGGCCAATGGTCTGAAAATGTATGGGGAAAACGCAACCGTGAATGCTAATAATAGTGAATCCTAATGTATGCCTACTATTACTAACTGCAAACCTTACCGACTTATCGCCTCATGTGCGATTGAAGATTTCCCAAATTATATAAAGCGTTACGGTATGTTTTCTCTCTATGCCTTTGGGTTTTATCTGGCAAAATCTAGTAATTTTACGTTTCCGAGTGTTGCAACATCGACCATGCATGCGGGGTTATTAACAATCTTGAAAGTGCGACTTCCTGAAACAGAACGACTACGGGAACATCGCAGACGACTTTTTTTTGCGGAGGACAATCGTCTGCTACGCTCGCAGCTCAAGATTATTGTTGTTCAGGATCAATCATAAACTGACAAAATATAACTGAGACTACAGCACAATTTGATCAAAATTCGAATACAAAAATTACACCAGAAAAATGTCAACGATCTTCTCCATTTTCATTGTAGGAGAGATCGAGCTAACAGCGACACACATGACATGGGTATTTCAGTCCGATGAGTTTTCAAGATAACTTTAGTCAGGCATGCAGCTTCTATTTCCATGCTCCTCGCTGTAACACCATTATATCGCCACCCGGTACCCCCCCCCCCCCCCCCCTCTTTGCTGATCGGTTCAATGTGCAGATTAAATGAATATATTGGGGTAAATAAAATAAACTGAAAGTAGCACATGTGAAATAAAATAATGACAATAAACCAAGCAGGCTGGCAAAAAATGACATGCATGCCGTGTAGCTGCACCCTAAAAAGGCACACACATGAAGACAACATCTCCGGAGTTTCCGATTAGAGTGTATCTCACAATAACCATCTGAGATGATAAGTATATACACAGACTTGTTTTGTGTATCTCTTAATATTTTGACTGTGATTTCCCACAAAAGCACATGCAGCATGCTAGAATTTGAAGAAATGAAAAAACTGAAATGTTGCTAATAATCTTTCCCTTCTCTCCCCATAAAAGACCTTTCATAATACATACTTCACATATAATGTCTGTTTGAAACAATATAGTATACTTTGCACCGAGACACAAATAGCTGTGACGAGGGAAGGGCTTCATGACGACTTTGCTCCCTGTGGGTTACCGGTGTCGGGGACCGCAGCGGGACAAGCCGGGATGTGGCTGTGGACGGGGAACCGGTGTGAGCTGCGTGGGGTTAGTGCCACTGAAATGGCATAGACGATGTCACACACACACACACACACACACACACACACACACACACACACACAAAATAATTCTAGGTGCTCCTCCGCTGGACAGAAATTGTCGTACGCGATAGTTATCTTGATGGGTGTAAAGACTTTCTCTCTTTTTTTTTTCTACGGAGGCGGTGTGGACGGAACTTGAAGCTCTTCCTCAGCTCCCGAAGTTTTGTTTGAAATGTAAACCTCCTTAAAATCTAATAGTTACGTCGTAGTAGATGTTTGCCGGAGTTTCCGGTCACGTCGGCATTCGAGTCAATGAGCTGGCTGAATGCCACCCATAAAGAACTGCACACAGTCTCTGTCCCTCACACCGATCTACACTCCGGACTTCAGTCAAAGACCCCAGGCAAGAGGACTGGAATCCGCAGACGGATAACAAACTCTTTTGTAACCATCTGCCACTGGTGGGCGGTCAGGTAGAAACAGTTTTGTGTCTGCAACACACAGGCCGCTCCTTTCACACCCACGTGTTTGCTATTACCTTTGTAAAGGTGAGGAAACTCCGTGAGTGCGTTCCGTGTGATGTACCACTCGCTGTGGAACATGTTCGTACAGAGTTTGGGGACTTCCATTGTGTCAGCCAGAAACGCTTCACAGCAGATTGCTGTTTAGAAATATACTTCTGGACGTAATTTTTGTTAAGTCCCTGAAAAGAGATTAGTTTCAATCTGATCTGTGATTTTAGGAACAAAAAAAAAAAAAAAAAAAAATGTTGAGACAGATTCTGGTAGTTTTTACAAATCTAGCGTATTAAGATAATTGAGTGGTTGTTCTTGGTGTTGTTGTTGTTGGTTGTGGTGGTGGTGATGGTGGCGTGGTTATTGTCGTTGTTTTGTTCCGTTTTATTTGTTTTGTTTGTCTTGATATGTATTCATAAAGAATGATTTTTACATGGTGACAACCCTGATAGGGGCCCATGACCGGCTAGATTATAAAGAACATGAATTGACTGAATTAACTCTCTCTCTCTCTCTCTCTCTCTCTCTCTCTCTCTCTCTCTCTCTCTCTCATTACACACAAAATCGTCAACAGTGCCTTCGGGATTATACAGTCTTTGGTTTGCATTTAGTCCAAGTTCCTGCTTCGAAATCTAGCAAGCATATCCCTGTGCCATTTATTGGTAACTACAGTCAGAAATTTTCAGGTTGTAAAATACTTTTAAACGAGTGGAACCAGGAATACTTCATACCATCTTCCATCTTGAAATACCAATTTGTTTATAACACAAGATGAGACGGTCTTTAAATTCCAACGTAAATGTTCTTTTATCGCCAATACCCTGACTGAGCCATACTACACCAAATCCGTTTACTGTCAAAACCTGCCTTATAGCAGCAACCCAGTTCTGCTTTCCTAACTCAAATTGCCGTAGTAACATATCGTATGCTTGTCTACATAATCTGCTTGTAGGTAGTTGGGTAAGTTTTAACCAGTATTTAACGCATTTCCCGATACAGATGGTATGAGAGAAAATAAAGATCACTTTATATTCTAGTGTGCAGCTTATAACGATATCAGACGGAAGTCTCAACTTTTCAATATTACTGCGACAGAAAATCATAACCTATGTAGTTTGTTGTCCTCTGACAACAATATGATAATAACTGTACTGGCTAAGTATGTTGCAGAGGCATCTAATGTTAGGAAAAAGACATGCTCGGTAAGAACTTCTAATGTTTGAGTTGTTTGTTTTTAATGTATTCCGCAAGCTTGATGACCTTATCAAGAGAAGGTTTTTTTTTCTGCACTAGTATAGCTAATGATGAAGCGACGGTGATGATAGATGTGACAGACAGTGCAGGAAGATTTATAACAGTGAATATATGTGCCTGGGTGAGGCACTTGTGTTTATGATCATGTTGTGACTTTAAAAAAAATACATATTCATTTTGAGTGCGAAAAAGCACGACATTATTTTCTTTTTCTTCTCCATGGCTTGAGCCTCATCATTAACATTTACGTAATCCGTTGCAATTTATGCTGCTTCTTTGCATCATAAACTTTTCTTTTTTTCGGCGCTGCAAATATTCATGTATACCACCCCCTTGACATAAAGGCTATGTAAGCCCATTGTCAATAAAAACGTATCTGAAGCGTCTCTCTTGCATAAAACAACTACGCGTCTCTCTCTCTCTCTCTCTCTCTCTCTCTCTCTCTCTGTCTGTCTGTCTCTCTCTCTCTCTCACTCTCCCCCCCCCCCCCCACACACACACACACACACACACACACACACACACACACACACACACACACACACACACACACACACACACTCACTCACTCACTCACTCACTCACTCACTCACTCATTCACAAAGAGAGAGACAGACACAGACAGACAGACAGACAAAGAGAACAAACAGTTCCACGCTCCTCCACCATACTTTAACACGCTGTACGCACGCGCACAAGAGCGCTTCTTCATAGAGAGAAAATTCCAGCCCCTCGCTGAGCGGCCGCTCGGCACGGCTGATCGGAGACAGTGAAAGGTGACAGTCGCTCCTTTTTTCAGCCACTCTCAAGCGCGACGTGCTGTTCCACCGAATAATGAACTGGCATCGTGTGCCGCCGAGTTCCCCAGAGCCCCAGCCGAGCGTGATGGCGAGGGCAGATCCAGCGGTGGAAATTCAGTCCACTGATTATTGTTTGTTTCGTTCGTCGCGTTGTTGTTGGTAACTGTTCTGTACGTAGCCTGTACTAGTCTGAGAGCTAGCTGTCCTGATCACAATTTTTTTGTTGTTAAATTTGTGATGCCTTCTCATTTTGCCAGGTCACGTTAGGTTTCGCTGAGTGCTTTTGATGAGGTAAGAGGGTTCTCTGTCTGTCTGTTTGTCTGACTGTCCGTCTGTCTGTCTATCTGTCTCTCTGTTTCTGTCTGTCTGCCTGCCTCTGTCTGTCTGTCTGTCTGTCTGTCTCTGTCTCTCTCTCTCTCTCTCTCTCTCTCTCTCTCTCTCTCTCTGTCTCTTTCTCGCTCCCTCTCTCTCTCTCTCTCCTCTCTCTCGTGTGTGTGTGTCTGTGTGTGTGTGTGTGTGTGTGTGTGTGTGTGTGGTGTGTGCTTGTGTACGTGTATGTGTGTGTGAGTGCGTGCGTGCGTGCGTGCATGTATGGGTGTGTGTGCGCATGCGTGCGTATGTGCGTGCACGCGCGCGCTTATGTGTGTGTGTGTGTGTGTGCATGTGAGTATGTGTGTGTGAGTGTGTGTGTGTGTGTGTGTGTGTGTGTGTGTGTGCGTGCGTGCGTGCGCGCGCGCGCGCGCGCGCGTGTGTGTGTGTGTGTGTGTGTGTGTGTGTGTGTGCTACTTTCCCAAACTATAAAGGGGTTTTAAAAATTCAAGAAATCGGGTCTTCTGGGTTTTTTTCCCCTTGTTTTCTTTTTCCCCCCTCGTAAACCCCACTTTTTTCCAAATAGTAAAAAGAATTGATATATCACCAGTAAGATTTCCGTACAAAAAAAGAATTGTGAAAATGGCGAAGAAACGTCGAAAACTCCTCACAGAACAGTTTCGTTTTTGCTTAAATGAAGAGTTTTACATTTAAAATGGCATATGCATTCTTTGCATTACTTTTAATGTTTTTAAAAAAGGCGTTGAAATTGGAGTAAACCCAGTTTGTGGGTTATGTGTACGAATGTAGCACGTGTGTGTGTGTGTGTGTGTGTGTGTGTGTGTGTGTGTGTGTCTGTGTATCTGAGTGTCTGAGTGTCTGTGTGTTTTGAATTGCTTTCACTTACCTAGTCTCCACACCCGGCCTTTAGAATGCCAACTTTTTTTTATTTAAGGTAAAATAAAGATCGTTTAAGCCAGAACCTTCTCCACATTTGCGTGCAATCTTTATGAAATATAGTCTCCACAGTTTTTGATGCAGCCCCCCGGTTAAGTCTCGGCGTCCACTTGTATTAAAGTAGACTCTTGAAAGATTGATGCGAAGACCGGGTAATTTAAAATTACACCATTAACAATTGCTAAAACACGCAACACATTTGATTGAGATTCTGATCAGTCGGTCCAATGCGGATTTTCAGCTGATTCTTGAGAAAGAACAAACGAACGTACGAGAACAAACGAACAACAAACACAAAAACCGTGAAAACTTTTGATGGGAAAAAAAAACGTTAATCAACCACACCAAGCGGAGAATTAGTGTAGACTGCACCAGTCTTTAAAAGCCTTTTTTTTTTTAAGTTTTGTTTTCGCTTCCTCTTTTCATTTGTTTGATGTTCTAGAGTGCTGGTGGCTTTTGAATGGGTGGGCATATTTGGCTATGAGTTTGTTGAAAAACGGTAATGTAAGTAATTGTCTCAACTGTTCAATCCTTACTATCACTTGCGTGTATGCACAGTGTGTGTGTGTATTTGGTGTGTGTGTGTGTGTGTGTGTGTGTGTTTGCGTGCCGTGTGCTGGCGTGTCGTAGTGCGTGCGTGCGTCGGCGTTACGTGCGTCGTGCGTGCGCGCGCTGTCGCGCGGCTTTTATTTCAATGAAGGTGCACGATATTATGTTCATCTGCACACGGATCTATTATTCTCCCCCACTAACTTTTACCATTTTTGTTATTTTGATAATTCAATTACTACATTTCGAATACTTCTACTGGTACTTTCTCTTATACTTCTGTGGGGGGGTGCGGGGGGTATCATTGAGAGAACCGTTGTCTCGGCTAGGTATTTACTGTGTTTAACACAGCGCATGTTTGGGTTTACTTATGATTGACACGACCCTCCCTTGTCAAAAGTTTGTGGGGGCCTATACTACCTTGACTAAGCATAAAGCACTGCTGGGTTTAATTAAAACGAAATGATTTAAACGTCAGGCCGTGTTCCTTAAGCGCACGAGTGGTTACTGTAGTTTTTTGTTCTCGTCAACTTGTCAGGTATATCTGAACCCCTGCTACTCCTCTTGTCCTGTTGTGATTTCTACCCTTCTGCCCCCCCCCCCCCCCCCCCCCCCCCTTTTTTTTTTTTTTTTTTTTTTTTCGAGAACTCCAGTTGATTTGTCGATCCTGTGGAGAACTTGTATTCGACTACCCAGCGAATTCGGTCTATTTGATTTTTAATTATTCCTGAAAGTAGACATTTAGAGAGCCCAGTCTTGGACCAAACTGAGAGGGCTGATACTCCCCAGCCATGGGGTGCGAGTCAAGAAATCAATGTCGACGGGTGCTGCTGTCACTTACGACGATTTGTACTGGCTGTTCCATTCCCGTGCGACTATGCCAAATTAAGTGCACGCAAACCGCTAGTCCTATCTTGTGATTTATCATCAGTTGTATGCTTGTAGACTTTACTACTAGCCACGTCTCTTTCTTGTTCGTGTGTTTTTTTCTTTTTTTAAAAAACCGTCCTCCGTCTACACGTTGTCACTTTCCCTTAATTTTAAAAAAAAAAAAAATATTCAGGTCTATTTGTCACACAACGTTTTTTTTTTCTTCCCCCTTTCTTTTTGTGGTGTGGCTTCGTTGATCCATGAAAAAAGGCAGTACGTTCCACAGGTGCTCATCTTTTCTTCTTCTTCTTCTTCTTCTGTTTTTTTTTTGTTTTGTTGTTTTTGTTTTGTTTTGAGAAGAGAGGTTCCTTTAGGCTTGGTCGGCAGTGGTGTTTGTAATGACCCAGCGTGAGGCACGGAACGGGGAAGGGAGGGAGCGCGTTTTTCTTCCTTGACGGCACGAGTGCGATTCGTTGCGAAACATGCCTCCCGTTTTCGAAACACACCCGCCTCGATGCCATGACACGTGTTCACGCATCTCACTCTGCCCGAGACTCAAAGATCCATGAATTTTTTTCATTTGCCTCCCTACTCTTGTGTATCATAACATCAGCATGACTGTCACCGTGTGCTAGAATGACCCTGTTTAAGGGTAGTACGTGCATGGTTTGGGATAATTTACGTGTTTTCGTTGTCTGAATGTAAGGATTGGCCGTTTGTGTCGTGGCTAGTGATTGATTATCATGTAGGAACGGGAGTGTGTGGACTGTGCGTTTCGTGGCTTTGAACCCTTTTTTTTGGTCACTAGAGTTGAGAGTGACTGAACCTCCTTATTTCTTGCCGTCACTTTATCTCTTTTCCTTTTTTTTCGTTACATTTTCTTTTTTGAGAGGCTGACGGGGGTTGCTTCGTTCATACTAAGCATGGAATCATTCTGTATTTGTTTGTTAGCCTGTTCTTCTTAGTCTTTTGTATTGTGCTTGTGTTGTGGGTTGTGTTGCGTGTTGTTGTGTTGTCTGTGTTTGCTTCTTCTCTCTTCTTCCTTCTTCGTCTCTTTTCCCTTTATTAGTCGTTCTTTTTCTCTCTTCTCTTCTTCGCTAGTCTGCTCCTTTCCTTCCGTTCTTCCTTTTCTACCGTTTGAGAGTAGTTAGGGACGCCGCCCATTGGTATGAAGTGTTACAGCAAGTTCCTTCCAGTCCTGTTGGTGGAGTCATCTCTAATAAATGTAACCGTTTATTTAGGTTTGGGGTTTAAATCTATCTGATCTTATCTATCTACTCTCTCGTGCTCCTCTTCAAGCTCTCTCAACTCGGATATCACCTATATATGCTATTATCTCTATGATCGATATAACTTATATATATATCATAGTATGTGTGTGATTGTGTGTGTGTGTGTGTGTGTGTGACCGTGTCTTGTGGGTCAACTTTTTTCAGAGAGTGGTTTAGCCCGTGTCTGGTGTGTTTAGAGTAAGGGTTTGGTAAGCGTTAGGTTTGGTTAGCGGGCTATGGCTAGACATAGTCAGACAGCGGCGACCAACAGACACGGTTACAAACCAGACACGGTAACAATACCGACACGTTGACGATACAGACACTGTGGACAAAGCAGACATTGACTATACGAGTACACGATGAGCATCTAACACGTGTGACATAACAGACCAACGGTGTAGAGCTATAACAGACCCTTTGACATATTGACATGCTCTCCTCCCTTCTTCATATCGCGAGTTGCCAAGGCCTGGAATCTGTGGCGAACAGTTTCTCCTCTGCCTCATCAGCATGTGGCAATGTTTTTCGATTCAGATCGCTATTCTGCCATCCCCTCTCGCACCAGCGGGAGTCCCACCAAAATTGGACCACCTCGGCTTCTGTCCTCTTTCCTCTCCATGCAAACAGATTTCCTGGGCGGTATTAGTCTTAGGCGAAGGGTGGATTCGATTGGGCAGTATTATTTTAGTCAAGTGAGTCGATTGGGGCGGTTATTTTAGTTCTATTGGGGATTGGATGCGGGATTATTTTAGGTGCAATGTTATTCCAATTTGCAATTATTGTACAATATGATTCCAGTTGCGGGTATTAATTTTTAGGGCAATGTTACTCGAATTGCGGACTTGATTTAGCCAAGGCCTTACTTTCGATTGCAGATTGTAGTTTATTGTTCGTAGTTGTATTCGATTGGGGGCGAGATCATTAAGCTAACGGTCTGTTCGATTGCAGATATACTTCTAGGAAGGTTATTCGATTGAGGATTATTGTAGGCAAGGTTATTCGATTGGCGATTATTTTAGGCAAGGTGATTATCGATTCGGATTTGTCTTAATACAAGGCTATTGGATTTTGCTAATGTATTTAAGGCTTAAGGGTATTCAAGTGCTGATACTACTTGAGCACTAAGTTTATTTGTCTGCGGATTATTTTAGGCCTATGGTGCCTCTAACGTCGAGTTTCCTTTTTTGCTTAAACTAATATCAACAGAATCTCGGAGATGGTCGATACGGCTGGTTCGCAACATGCCACTTTATCCGTATGGATCCTTGTACAAGTGTGATATCATCGTTCTCTCGTTCTTGTACACTCTGCGCAAATGGAAAGTCATAGAGCTGTGTATTATTATCATTAGACTGGAATTATGTGCTGTTTAAGGTTTAAAGTTGAAGCGTTTAGTTTGTGTTTTGTTTGTTTTGATTTGTTTTGTTTGTTTGTTTCGTTGTGAACCCCTGTCAAGTCTGATAGAGAAGTAATACAATCTTTGTTGTCATATTCTGAGACTGGCGCGTTGCTTAACACTTGGGGCACCATACTACATTTAGTGAGGCGGCAGACACAATTATTGTGCTTCTTACTTTTCGCAATGCTGAGTAGAGGGGAGATATAGGCAGGACGTTTGAACCAGACTGCGTGGTCATCATGCGTCAATACAGGAGGGTAAAGCTTGTTGGTTATTCCATTGCGGGTAGGAGTTGATGGGGGGGGGATCGTAATTAAGTTATGAATTGTGACAAAAATTGAAGTAAAAGAAGAAGGTAAGTACGAAAGGCAAAAGAGGAAGTCAGCCGTTAGTTGATTTCGAGGCTTGCTGGTGGAGCTTGTCAGTATTGTTGTCTTCCCCCTCTTTACGCACTAGACGTATATGCAGTGTGTGTTGTGTGGGTGTAATATGTAAATACGCGGTCGCAGTGATGGCGGAAAGTCTTAAACGGGTACATACTTCTGTGATGTTGCGGTTTCATTGCAGCCGAAACGCGTGTTGTAAATGTTTATGCGTTGTTGATCTAGCGTATGCATGATTTTTCTAAATTTGGTTGTTCGCGGACTGTCCAGGTGTAATAACCAATGTCCACGGCGGGGATTTAAACTAATCACGGTTTGGGCTGTTATTCTTGGCGGCAGTTGGACTAACAACGAGGCCGTATATTTAAAAGAAGAGCTAAAAAGAAATGAAAAAAGTTGGGCCCCGTAAAAAAAATAATGGCCTAGGCCTTGCATTCGCTTAGAGTTTTGTACCGCTTCGGTGTTATGTTTTGGGAGAGAACAGCTGGCGAGGCTTGTGTGGCATATCCTGAATGTTTTTTTGTGATGTTTTTCTCCCGGTGCTGGCTCTCTGTGTACAAGAAAACCGAACCTTGGTGTGTTGTACGTTTGAGCCTCTGTGATCCATTCTACTGGGCTGTGCAGAGGTTGTTACTTCTTAGACATGGAGAAACTATTACGGTTGTGGTTGGGTAAGGGTAGTGATATGCGCGTGTCGAGTGCTAGACGCGATCTTAGTACCGTGTTCCACATGAATAGGAACTAGAGCGGGGCATGTTGGTGTGATGGTTCAGTACGGAGGAATGCTGTAATCTGGTCAGCGGGAAACTGATTTTACTAGTACGTGTATTGGTTATAGGGCATATTTCGATCGTATTGTGCATACTTAATGGAGCTGGGATGGGTGGGTGCAGGATCGGGGTGAGCGATGGGGAGAGGCGGGGGGGGAGGGGGGGGGGTTTTGGGGAGGGGACGGGGGGGTGATGTCCTCGTGGGCCGATAGGGTTGGGAGTGTGTTGTGGAATGGCATGAGGAGGAAGACTCTATGGTAGCATTAAGCGTGGGAGAGGTGGGGGTTTCAGAGCGGGATACAATTATAGGTCGGTAAGGTGGGGGAGGGGGGTGGATCGGCCGAGGGGGGGGACAAGGGTTTTTACTAGACTAGTTTGCATGATAACAGCAACAACATTCTCTGTTCAAAGTTGTGCGTTAATATCTCCTATAAAATTGCTGTTCTAATGCTCATGGGAGGGCAAGGAGAGCCGTCGTTCGAAGCATATTGTGCACGTGCTCAGTGGCTAGTCCGGCTGTTAACCTGGGCTTGTTCCATGCTCTGGCCAATAAACGGAGAGAACTCATTTTGCTGAGAACGACAACTGCAGAAAAGTGGGATGACGTTTTGAACCCCAAATGTCGGGGCAGTGGGTCAACGTCTGCTGGACTACATTTCATTCAGCCTTATCTCCCCAGTTAAGGTGGCAGTTACGGCCCTA
>JADBJO010028519.1:15000-20051 GCA_016801955.1 Conus betulinus | reverse complement strand
TTCGAATCCAATCAGAGTCATGTGGGTTTTTCTGCCCCGACCGGCTCCTACCCAGAGTTGAGTTTGCTGCGGACTCAGTGGGAAGACTGGGACCACACAGTCGAGTTTCATCCACTTAATGGATGCGTTTCTGAGAGTGTTGCTCAAATTTCCTGACCAACACTGAGGTGTCTGTATCTCTCGGGCCTGGTTGACGCCGGGATATATTATGAAAGGAAGCGTAGAGTACAGCCTGTCATGTAGTCTCAGACCGAAATGAAATCCGTAGCATCATCTTAATCATCCTCATTCTCATCGATCAGCATATCAGCATAAAAAAAAAAAAAGTCTCAAATTCTGTGGCCCTTCATGCCCTGCTCTCATGGTGACCTCAGTTTCGATGTCCTCTCCACGTCTGTGGCCTTGGTTTGGTTCCGTCGGGGTCACCGGTATCGGCGGGTCCATGGGGGCTGTCGTTGGACGGACGTGGTGGCGCCCTCTCCGGGGGAGAGCTCACTCACGCCGGCTCCGCGACTAAGCAATTATTGTCGTCAGTAGGGGGCTTAGTAGGTGGTGTCCTGCGTATGTTAGATCAGAACAGGCGCCACTGAACACCACCGAACAGCAGTGCAGTGTCTCCTCCGGTGGGTTGCCTCTTGACGACTGACATTGACTGCTCCCTGTGGATTGCGGTGCCGGGGCTGTTAACGACTTGAAGACAACAGAGCCAAATAAGCTGTGCAACACCTTTGTTAAGTCACTTAAAGACGCATCAAGAAAGAATCCTAAACACCAGATTCGTCGTCAGCAAAGTTCCCACAGTGAAAGACCTGAAGATGGAGGTAAATCGGCAGTTATTTAATGCCATCCTCACCTCCGAGCTGTTCGACGTGAACACAACATCACGCTCGTCGATCATCATAACATAAGGCCTTACCATCTCAAGGACAACTGCCACCTGTCACAGAGGGGGACCAGTCTGCTGGCAGGGAACGTGGGGCGACACGTCAGGGATCTTCTGTGGGAAACGCCCAGGAAGCCAGCCCGCTATGCCCGACCCTTTCTACGTCCACCCTACCCCGACCGCAGCTGGTTCAACCCATTTGACGTCCTAGGAGACTGGCCAGTATTCTAAGAATTGTCACATACGTCTGCACACTTGCGAATTCACTTACCTCCGTGCCCTTAGACTGCGTTGCGCGCAAATAACTGCTGTGATTTTTGTCGGCTAATTTTTGACTGCACATGCAATTTTTTTTTTTTTCCCCCTAAATAATAGGGACGTTATCATTACCGTTATTATTATTTTATTTCCTGTTAACTTATCAGATTGTGAAAGATTTAGTTTGATGTCCGCGGAAAGTAACTTCAGCGTATTCCAGTGGAACTGTCGCTCCATCAGTACGCGCTTGGATCACCTCGTGCAACACCTGGCGCACCATGAATACCAACTTTTAGCTCTTCAGTCTCTAAACGTTAAAAGAGACAAGTTGCCTAAATTAAAAAAAATTATTATTTTCCCCCTATACATCAGAAGATAGATACCGATGGGAAAATCAGTACAGCTATATATATTCATGAAGGGGTAAAGTACACTTCATGCCCTAACCCTATTCCACCAAATATTCCAATCTTAATTCTTGTGCCGTGACAGTTCAGTTGAACTCTTCACTCTTAACTGTCATATCTGTTTACCTACCACAGGGTCCAAATGATTTTAACACAGAGTGGATTCGAACACTTCAGACGGACCAAGGTAAAAAATTTCTCATTGCAGGAGATTTCAATGCACATTCACCATTTTGGGAGAAGGACTGTCAATCAATTACAAGTAATCGTTTCGTTGAAAATATTGTTGATGCTTCCTTCTATCTCCTTAATGATGGTCGAATAACTCGTATTCCTGATAATCCTAGTCATAGAGCGAGTGCCATTGATCTAACTTTAGTGTCCCCAGATGTGGCACCGGTCTGCAGCTGGAATACACTTGATGACAACCTACATAGTGATCATTTTACCTATTGTCACTTGTTTTGAAACTAAAAAATCTCAGTCAACAGATCCAACCAGGGACAAGTACCCAAGTATAACTATAGACTTGCAAATTGGGATAAATTTTCAAGTTTACTTTCTACATTTGAAGTTAATGACGCAAACAACAAAGATGTCAATACCTTATATACTTTATTTACAAATGCAGTCCTAGATGCTGCAAATGAATCTATCCCGCGGTGCAAGTCAGTAAGATCTCACAAGCATTCGGGTAATATTTGGTGGAATCAAGCTTGTGAAGAAGCAAAGGAGGAAAAGATATCAAAATTTAGAATGTATCTAAGAGATAAGTCTGTCCCAAATCTTTTAGAGATGAAAAAAGCAAAAAAAACAAAGCCAATATGGTTAATGCACAAGCAAAAAGGCAATATTGGTCTAATTTTTTGCATAAATGAAATATCAAATCACAAGGACATGCAAAAAGTCTGGGAAAATTAAAAACTATGAAGAATGGAATTAACTTGCCACAGTGTCCTATCAAATGGACAACTCAGATATACCTACAAATCTAGAAAAAGCTGAAGAATTTGCTGAAATGTTTGCAAATTATAGTAGAAATACTGGACTCTCAGAGAAAAGACAGGAGATATAGAGAAAATCAAGAAAAAAAAAGAACACACAGAGAGAAACAAATAATATAAATGAATCGTATATAAATGCTGATATAACATTGTACGAAGTAAAAATGTATTTCAAGTCTTAAGAAGAAAACATCCGTTGGTTTAGACGGAATCTCAAATGAAAAGCTGGGACACTTGCCAGATAATGTTATAGAATTTCTTCGTTTTCTTCTACAGAAATGCTGGTCTGATGGTAATATCCCTCTCGTCTGGAAGCACTCAATCATTATTCCAATACACAAACAAGGAAAGCCCAGAGCAGATAAAAACAGCTATCGTCCATCGCCTTAACATCCCACACATGCAAACTAATGGAAAAGATTGTTTTAAATAGACTAGTTCATTACTGCGAAAAATATAAAAGTAATACCTGTCAACCAAGCTGGCTTTCGAAAAGGCAGATCTACAAACTGAACATCTCGTTAAATTACAACTCAAGTAAAGCAGCAGTTCGCAAGGCGAAAAAATATACTAGCGACACATTTTTGATGTCCGAAAAGCATACGATCAAGTTTGGCACACTCGCCTTCTCTGTAAACTTAAACACATAGGCATAACAGGTAACACGTACAATTACATGCCAGCTTTCTATCTAATAGGTTTATACAGGTAAAGCTCGGAAATTCATATTCAAACCCCAGACAGTAAGTATGGGTCTGCCTCAAGGATCGGTTATTTCTCCAATTTTGTTTAACACATCCTTTTAGCTGATCTTCCGAAGACTGTCCCAAAGATACCACTTTAGCTCAATTTGCTGATGATATTTTTGTTTGTGGATGAAGGTGTCAATGAAACGTAAAACTCCAGTCAGGGCTTTGAACTATACAAAGAAAGTGTATCAACGTGAACTTAATAAAATCAACAACTTTATGATAGAAAATGGACTAACATTATCATTGGAAAAAACAAAAATCATGCTGTTTAATTCAGGCTATGACCCTAATAAATTACCTGAATTCACGATTAATGGTGCAGTCATAAAATATACACAAATTGTCAAATTCTTTGGCGTCTACCTCACTTCAAAAACTTTCGTGGAATTACCACATCGATTACATAACAAACAAAGCTAGAAAAAGTCTTAACTTTTTTGAAGGTAATAAGCAGACAGCACTGGGGACAGGACACAAAGGCACTAATATCTCTCGCTACCTCCCTTGTACGTTCACGGCTGACGTATGGCCAGGAGTTTTTTTTCAGCGCTCCAGCGCACTTGTTAAAGAAACTGCAGAGCATAGATTCCAAAGCTTACAAACTTGCTCTGGGTGTACCAATACACGCGTCAATTTTAGGAACTTACACAGAAGCAGGTATTCTACCCCTCGATGAACAAAGAAAAGCCTCAGCTGCGAAATTTATCCTTAAAACTTCTGCTTATGAAACATTTCACAAAAAGAAACAAATCTTAATTCAGAAACCGACTTTGCAAAAAGAGCTAGAACAATACAGTCATTGAAGTCCATTAACACATTTGCCTCAGATATTATCTGTAATACAGAGCTGAACGGGAAAAAAAAATGTTGCAATTAAACCTTCATTTTCTCCACTCCAGAATGGGAACAAAATTTTCCAACTTGAACAAAATCAACCAATATTTGACATTATCACACAGATTTATCCAAAAAAACCATTCTCCTAATCTATTAAAATGTTTAGTTGATTCCCACTTGGAAAGTAAGTATACAGACTACCTAAAGATATATACCGATGGATCAGTTCTTGATGATGGAAATACTGGTGCAGCTTTTGTAATACCCTCATTAAAAACAGAAAAAAACGATACTACATTGGTAAACATTATTCCATTTTTACTGCTGAACTTGTAGCCATACTTATGGCATTAAATTACATTGTAGATCTTTCGACGGATACATGCAATATCTTATTTTGTGTGGATCAAAGTCTGTTTTACAAGCCATTAAATCCCGAGGCATAAAAAAAACGACTAGAAATGACTATTGAAATAAAACATATTATTCATGAGTTGTCTCTAAAGGGTACCAGTATTACCTTTTGCTGGATTCCTTCTCACTCCGGAATCACTCCAAACGAGTGGGCAGATCATGCGGCTAAAAGGGCAGCAAAAAATATAGAAGGATCACAGCTTCTCGACATTCGACTAGATCTGCATGAATTTAACCAGCGCATAGAAAAAAGTGTCTCAAAATCAGGTTGCTGAACTGCACAAAAAAAACAAATAGTCAGTATTACCAGCACTGTGTACAAGTAAAGAATGCAGCGAATCCGAAATCCTTTTTAAACAATTTATCTGTAATGCATTCCAGACATGTTACTAGTTTGATGTATAGGTTCCGATTAAATGCTTTTAGAACAAAGTATTCTAAAAATATACATTGCATATGTGGCAAACAAATTACTGTAAACCACTACTTCTTCACT
>JADBJO010028519.1:0-12500 GCA_016801955.1 Conus betulinus | reverse complement strand
TGGACATTGTAAGGGCGTGTAGGGACACTTACAAGATGCTTGTCGATAAAGAAAGATCATCTCTTGATGACATATTTTACCACTTTTTTAAAGAATATGATTTTTTTTTACCTTGAAGGAATTCTTCGATTCAAATACCATCTGTACTGTGCCAAAAGAAAATCTACTTCAAGAAAAAAAACATTGGAAACTAGAAACCTTACTGCACGCTAGAAATTCCAAACTGGTAGATTCTCCTGCTACTCAAATTGAAAGGACTAACACACGTGGAGCAAGAAGGTTCAAGAGAAACTACAAGGTAGTGTCTGATGATAACAAAGTGATAGACAGAAAGTTAGTCGTTAACCTTTCCAACGAAAAGCTGACGGACGAACAGATGCGTGTCCTGTCCTTGGGTCCCAAATTCTGCCCCACCCCTCGATCCCTGGACCACGGCCAACTGTGTGACGACGTGGCTGAAGGCTGCAGAAAACTTCGTTTGAAGGAACTTTTCTATGACCCCGACACCCCGTCAGACTCTGAACCCCCTCTGAAATTCTACAAGCCTACAGGATTCTTGCCACCCAAAGGAAGGGAAAAAAAGAACTGGATATTTTTTGTGATACTTTACTTAGCCGTGTTGAAAACTTCAAAACACTCAAACCCAAATTTGACAATCTGGCCTTTAGTGAACGTTTAGCAGTGAGAGAACTCCGCCAGCTTGTGATGAATAGAACTATCCATATAAGTATGGCAGACAAGGGTGGGACAGTCGTTGTGCAAAATACAGATGACTATATAAATGAAGCTTATAGACTTTTAGATAATGCTGACCATTACCGTGTAGTAGACAAAGACCCTACCACCCAGATAGCGAAAAACTTCCAATCATATTGTCAGTAAATTACTAGATACAGGTGTAATCGATACCAACACCTCTAAATGGGCAATCAATGACATGAGATCCGTTCGCACCCCTCTATTCTATCACCTTCCCAAGATTCACAAGTCCTTACAGCAGCCCCCAGGTAGACCTATTGTTTCAGGGGTGGGGGGGCCCTACGGAAAAACTCTCAGCATTAGCAGACCACACTGGCTACGTGATATCGTTGCTTCTCTTCCCAGCTACATCCAAGACACTACTCATCTGTTAAACACCGTCGAAGAATGGAATTTAAAATATGGACCCTTTCCCAACCTGATTTTGTAAACAATAGACGTAGTGGGACTTTATTCCAACATACCCCAGAATGAGCTGAATAATGCAGTTGAATATATATATATATATATATATATATATATATATATATATATATATATATATATATATATATATATATATATATATATATTTTATCTCCCTTGCATCCTTAAATGAATCATCAAGCATAGGCTCAAAGATTGTCCCCTACATGTTTTACTGTTTTTCAGCAACTTTTTACCTCTTCACACTTTCGTTTAATTTTATTCTACTATCTTTCGCTGGCTGCTTTGGGGGTGCTGTTGGATTCTTCTTTGACCCCTTGGTGGTGAGAACACCACAGAGTTACGGGCTGTGGTGTGTCTCGATTTGACGCCAAGGGCACAGACACAACCAGCCATGTCTGCTGATGAGTTCCAATCCTGCGGACGAAAGGCCTAGGAGCAGGTGATACAAATAGATCTACGTTCGAGAGGAATTTCAGTGGTTCCCTCATGCAGCCAGTGAAGGGTTTTCATTTTCATAATGCACATTTTCACTTGTGTGCGTAGGCCTATATAACAGTCCAAGCTCTGGTGCCCTCCTAAAATCAAATGTATTGTGCTTGCATGCACCTATTCTTTCTAGAGCCCACACCTCTTGTCAGTACATTTCAAAATAACGTTAGGGTTACGGGAAAGGAAACGATACGGAAAGGAACACATGATTCCGGCGCACTTTGGGTTTTTTTTTTTTTTTTTTTTTAAATATGACGATCATTCAGAGTCCAACCTGATGACATCTAGTGTAGCCACAGTCGTCTTCGTCCTGTCATCGGCACAGTCCACGAAGAGATTACAGGCCAGGTGAGGCTGAAGGCCAAGCAGTCCTTTCCAGTTGTCCATGGAGCAGTTCCACTTTCCGCTGGGAAATCTCACAGGCCTTCTGAAACTCTGAGGAAAGAGCAAATGCCAACACACGCGCGCGCGCGGACACACACACATGCACGCACGCATGCACACACCACGCACGGACATAAATTCATTGGTTTCGCAGGCGCTGGCTGCCATCCGCCTTGGTCTGTGGTTTCTCTCTGTCATGAAAGTTACGCATATTCCGCTGTACCGATTTCTATGAGACGCAATGGATCAACAAAATGTTTAGTTTTAGAGTAAATCAGATTAAATTAGAGTACAGCGGATCAATTTTCATTTTCACTTCTATGTTTTACTCAGAAGTATGACACTGGGCATTTTCACCATTATCTGATCTTTTAAAACAGAAAAATGCATTGATTTTAATTGATTAGAATCTGGATTATCATTTAAACCATAGCTGAATATGTTAGATCTGGTATATATGACGACCCGAATCCAATGAGCAAAACAACAACCATAAAATAAAAACAGGAAGTGGAGGGGCAGGGGCGGGGGGGGGGGGGGGGGGGGGGGGGGGGGGGGGGTGCGGGGATGCGCTTCCTGTCAGCGTTTCCCGTTCTAATAAACCTGTTTCAGAAAATAGCTAAGGAAAAGAACGCCGCCTTTTTGCCATTGCAAGTAGAGCCACCTTTTCTCAGTTTATAGGCCAAGCAAAAGAGAAAGTAAAATATTTGATTTGAAGCGCAGTCAAGATTAACGATTAGGACACTGACTGTCTGCATTGCAGGTGCCCTAGCGTACTGTTTCATACCTACGTATGCTTTTGCTAGTGTGGCAAAATGACAGTCGGAGGCTGAGAGAAGAAAGGGGTAGTAACAGATGAAGGAGTATGGTAGTGGGGCAATGTCGTAATGGTAATCGTAGGAGATACGGTGGTGAAGGGGATCTGCCAGGCCTTATGGATGAATGTGGCAGGAATGGTAGAGACTGGCCTGTTAAAGAGTGTTTTATGGTAACTTTTCTCTGAGAGAGAATGTAAATAAGAGTGGCAGAGTCGCACACCCACTCAGTCTTTTTCATGAAATCTGGGCAGAGTGGCCGGACCAACGTTTCCGTGGACACAATACAACATTGTCTCTATCCAGCCGGCATTCTTGGTGGCAGATATAGTCTGAATAAGCGAGGTGAACTCTAGGGAGTTATATCCCTTCTTTTTGATGGTACCAGAACCTTCCTTCAGATGACGTCACAGAGAGTCGAAGAATGTCCTGGTTCCGTTGATGTCGGGAGTCCAGCTGAAGCAAGAAACATCTAAGTGCTTGGTTTTGTTCATCGTACTGTGAAAGTGAGTATGGTTTGTGCCAACTCACACACACACACACACACACACACACACACACACACACACACACACACACACACACACACACACACACACACATACACATACACACACATACAGAGAGAGAAAGAGAGAGAAGGAGGGAATAGGGAGTAGAAAAAACAAAATTTCGGGATAGTAAGTAGAAAGACAAGCAGAAAGTAGAAGAAAAAAGACAGTCTTTTGGCAGACTGTGGAACAATTAATTTCTCCTAAGTTAACTCAGTAAACTGAAATAGATCACCTGAAACATTGTAACAATCATACGAAGTGCAGGGGGTGGGTTGTATTGGTTACTCAGACCAACCCAAAATTCCGTAACCTGCAGGGTTCCCTCCTCCACAAGTAATGTTCGATCCTCTATGTATCTTGCAAATGTGTTTGCTATCAGCCGCTGACCAGAAGGACCCGATACACTCAGTCTGAGAGGGCGGAAACTGCTAATAGTGATGTAGAGGAACGTGAGCATCATCACGGTGCCAGAAGGAATAGTGATGCTCATATCTGCCTCGCACAGTTCATTGATTTGGAAACCAAATATCTGGCACCCAGATTAAGCACACTTGCACATCTGGTACAGACATGTCTTTGAGTGAGCAGAATAAGAAAAAAAAAACACACTAAATAATTAGGGAACTAACTAACGAACGAACGAAGTACGAATTGACTCACTGACTGACTTACGAACTAACTAGGGAAATAACTACCCAGCTAACTAGCCGACTAAGTAGTCGACTGACTAACTTACCAGCTAACTAACTAACTCGCTGCCTAGCTCGATGACAAACTACTAAACTAAAAAAAAATAATATAACTATATGTTTAGGGACTGGCGTCACAGAAGGATATGACAAATTCTGCCCTCTTACTCAGCCTTCGAAATCATTTTGAATAAAGAACGAGACTGTTGACATAAGGCATGCATGATTCTAGTGTATACTTAAAGACAAATAGGTATGTGAAGATTCTATTTAGGACTGCTAGCCCCCTTGCTAATGTTGGGACACACTGTACTCTTTCAATCATCTAATGCCTGTTCTAAAGCAATTATCTCCATGCCAAAATTCACAAAGAGGGAGCGTTCGAGAGGGAGGAGAGGAAGGAGTGAGACGATTGGAGATAAGTCACACAAACTTAATTTCCATCTTGCTGAAGACAGCCCAGCACAGATACCCGTAGTAAAGTGCTGAAGCCATTCCCCATCAAGTGAGAAAGGCACGTGCTCAAAGCGTCCAAAGTGCCCAAATCAGGACTGACCTCCCTCTCTGTTCGAAAATCACTCCTCCCTTCCTTCGAAATGGTTTATGTGTCCCAAACGACAAAGCATATCAGTCTAAGCATTTCACGTCTGAATTTGAGGGAGGAGTGATTCTGGCCCTGAGCCAGAACTACTCCAAAATCATTTCCAAGGTGAACGATTTAGGACATTGTCCTGAGGCACCAATGAGGTGAATGCCCACCAGTTCCCAAACTTACCAGTTTATGTGACGGTGTGGTGGAAATAGGCCCATGCTGATATCACTCAGTGAAATATTCATCAACCATATCTCAAATCACTCACACGGGGGTGAGTACGAAACAGAGTAGGCTGTAGTTTCGGCTAAGGTCCAGAATCACTCTTTTCTCAAATATGAGCTCATCAGTCTATGTATCATGAAACAGCTCGCGATTTCTGGTAAGAAGAGGACCAGAACCTTGAAGACAGTGACAGGGGCAGCTGAGAAGAGTTCCAGCTGGCTCTGGTCGAGGAGGAAAAAAGTGAAATTCATAAGGCTTAAATTTCCCAGCATGTAGCAGGTGTCCGATAGCACTTTGCACGTCTTGAGTCACCCACTCATCCAGAAGTCTGGGTTCGATTCCAGCGGCGCCACGAAAATAAGTCTGACAGCAGAAGGACATCTAGAAGTCATGATCTGGATACGGCCGGCCCTTTTAAGGTGTAAGGAGTCCAGGCTGAAATACTTCACAGAGGTGTATGTCTCTCTGAAGTCTCTGAAGTCCCTCTGTTGTCAAACTCTACCAAGAGTTTCTTCCTACAACCAGTAAAAGGTATTGCGCTCAAGGATTAGCTCAGACATTCAAGTACGAACATTGGTGGAACGCATAATGGACTACAATGCATTCAAATAAGATTTCCAAAGCAGTTTCGGGTATTTTACGTATTCTAATTCAAGGCCTATTCCTCTGTTAATGATGAATATTGGGATTTCGTAACCTTTTACTCCCTATGACACAACAACAATATGTAATATCGCTTTCTTTTCTTCCTTTTTTGCTTTTCTTTTTTTTTTTTTTTTCATTTTTGAAGAGACGCATCCGATGCAGCAAGTTCTAGGCGATTCAAATGGACTGCAGCAGGGTTCCCGGAGTGGAATGTGAGGGAATTCAACAAAGGTCAGTTCTAAAATACACGCACAGAGAAGGCACAACCAATTCTCACTCTGACATGAGATGATTGTCGTGCTTGTAGAACAGATCTGGAATCAATACAGAATAGAATTTGAAAGTTAAACAAGGGAAAGTCATGTAGACAGTTCAAACTCATGAAGAAAAAGGTGTTCAGTTGGAAACATCCAGGTATTCCCTCTAATGTGATAATGTCTATCCACCTAAGTTTCGTGAAACAAAAACCATGCTTGCAAAACAATACTGGAACACAAAGTCACCTGTTTATAGAAGAATGAAAGAAATTGGATGGTTTCGACAAGTTTTGGTGCATACAAACATGATAAATCCATTGTCTTTCTTTTACTTCGTAAACTTTATTTGAAGATCGGCAACGCTGATTTCCCCCATTTGAAGTTATAGACCTACCAAATGATAACCGACAATCTGTTTTTATGAAATCTTAAACAAGTCAGTGACAGGTAGATCAATGAAAAACAAGAAACGGATAATTCTACGCTCCCATGTCTTCTACAGTCGAAAGCCCATAACTCCTAGACACTGCTGCTGAAGACACAAATTCGCCTTGTACAAAACGCAGGCATAGGGCATACAAAACACACTTAGAAACTTCCGCAAAAAAGGATGGTTCAAGCTTGCTAATATACCCGACACCTTCTACATTCACGCACCAACAAGAAGAAAGGAACAAACACAAGAAAGGATATGTTTAAGATTGGCAAAAGGTTTTGATTTAGAACATGGTCGACCAGGAACACACAGTAGAACAGAAGCAAATGCAGATGGCCTCGGTTTGACTGGTATTACAGGACTCGTCAAATGTTGCAGGGAGAAGCAAACGGCAAACAACAAACAAGAAAGATGACTGTTTGCTCCCAAGGTGAGTTTATTACACACCCATAACTTTAAAGGAAAGCCGATATTGCGTAGATTTACTAAGCACAAGGCAAAACGGGGCACACGGAGCAAACGAGAAAACATCCGCAAAATAGGAATTTCAAGCTTGCCCATATACCCCACACCTAACATACACATACAGCATTAACTGAAAAAAATATACACACATATACGTGAGCATTTATTTAAGACTTGTGTATCTTGTTGATCTTGTTAGAAACTTTCTCGAAAAAGGACAGTCCAAACGTTGTCAAACAGTTCAAACCGCTGAACGGGAACATATACATGTAACCTCTGTATGGTTGAACCTATGCAGGAACATGAAAGGTGTGTTTTTTCTATTTACCTTTTGGGGTGTGGAGAGGGACTGATTTGTTAAAATGTTCCTTCTAAACATAAGCAGTGTCTTCGACTTGAGAATGACTCGTATGATCGATAGGGTCGTCTGCAAACAATTCAAATAGAGCTTGTAAGAATAAGGTAGATCGTTTATCTGCAAACAATTCAAATAGAGCTTGTAAGAATAAGGTAGATCGTTTATATCTTTTGAGAAAAATAAAACAGGTCCAAGAACAATGCCTAGAGGAATACCACAATTATTTGAGATGCAAAAGAGAAGAGGTATGTCCTTTACTGAAATCAGATTGACACCTGTTATTTATGAATGGCGTTTTGATTTCGGATGAAATGTTTATAAACCATAATGATCCCTTTTTTCACCAGTGCATTAATGGCAAGTTGTTTTCCATATATGTCTATTTTTCAAAAAAACAATGATATAACCGGTATTAAATAGAATTCCAATGTGCAAAACATAGCAAGTCATGTGTTCAAGTGCAATACTGAATGGAATTCTTAGAAGTCACTATTTTTTGGCGTTGATTAAATGTTTCATCTCAATATTACGTTATGCAATTGTGCATTTTAAAAAGTGACGATGCTATCATGAGTACTGATCATTACATTTCATTAGTTAATATTTCGAGATGGTTCAGCCAAACTTAAATGAGATCTACTAAACGGATCGTAAAGAAAATTCGTAGGAAACTTCAGTGCAGCACGGGGTCGAATGGATGAAGTATACATTTTGGTTTATACGACAGTGGTATGAAACTAGAAAGTTCGAGAAGGATCTGTTGTGTAGATAAAAAAAAAAAGGGCAGATCTCGGGTACATTCAGCATAATCACGCAAAATCCACAGGATCGATTTAAGGAAATCTGACGGAAACTTGGAATGAAGGCCAAGGACGGAACTTTTATGATGAATTCTGTGCAGATCAGACCTGCAGATGCGGGGATGAATCTGGTGTCCGTTTGGCAAGAGTCTGCCAGAAACACGAAACTGATTGTAACGAAACTCAGTGAAAAGATTGGAAGTATCACAGGGACGAATAGGTTTGTGATGTGATGACCGACACAACGGTATATGGTGGATCCATTCAATAGAACGAGAGATTTTAAACAAACTTGGCGAAAAGGTGGAGGGGACAAACCCAGTAACTCTCACCAGTTCGTTCCCTTGCGAATCGGAAACAAATTTAACGATGACATTTTCAACTAATCCTGAATATGTATAATGCATTCCAATGAGATTTTTGACTAAAAAAAAAAAACACAAATTGATGTCACACAAGACGACGTTATTGCGTCAGAGCTGAATTATAAACTGAGAAACATATTTTCTTTGTTTACTGTTCGTCTTCTACGTGACGAACTCAAACGTCGGCACATTAGACCTAAATGACCATCATTTCATTTGTGTGTGTGTGTGTGTGTGTGTGTGTGTGTGTGTGTGTGTGTGCACGCACCGCTCTTTTGTTTGTTTTTAACGTCTGAAAACTTTATGCACCGATTTAAGAGCAAACTGTTTGAAATTCAGTTCATGCAAAAATGATTTTAATGCTTGCCTCTCATACACAATTTTCATACTGATATTTCCTGTGAAATATTCAATTTAAAAATTTTGTCATCGTATTCTTTTTCACCCACTGTGCATGTGCATATAAATGAATTTGCAGATTCAGAGCAATTTTTGCGTAGTAGTCTCCAAATGATGGTCTGCTTAGGATCACTGACAACATAAAGTTCAGCTATAAAGCAATGAAGATCAATTCTTCATGAAGAGATTAAAAATTTCTTCATTGAATGTTCTAATTTGACGAAAAATATTACGTCAAAATCAAACAACAAATCTCTGGTTGTTATTAATTTCGTATGTCTTTTAAATGATGCATTACATGTGTGTTCATTGTATTATTGAACTTAGGTTAATCATTAAAACTTAAGAATTGGTAGTGAACATCACGTGTATCTATCTTTATCTTAACTTTTCACCTGTGCGTGAGTCAATGTTCAAGGTCACCTAACACTTAACAGTTCTCTTGTTCACCAAATTGAGTCACCCGACCTTGGATCCAGACATGGGTCACGTGACCACTCATAGACACTTAATCTTCTTAACCTTTAACCTTGAACTGGGCGTCAGTATCTCATGTTGCTGACCTTCGATTCAGTTGAAGATACCAGTGAGCTGTTCTGGGATACCCATTTACAACACTTTGGGTCACTTAAACCTACTTTGAACTACCATGACACATTCTGTATCGTATCATGTTTAATCTACGTCTTAGTCACTGTGACCAGTCCCTTATCATTTTAACTTCATGGTCACTCTGGGTCACCTCAACCCACTGCTGGTTATCTAACATGTCACCAGCACATGGCCCATTGTGGATCACTCGACCTTTAGCATCGATATATGGGTAGAAAAGAAATCCCATTCCTAATCATTTGATTTGTAAGAGTTTAGGCGTGGATAATCATGATCCAACATGAGTATCTGTGCCATAAACAAACTCATGGTTGGTAAAACCCATTTCGTGTGACGTGACCTTCAACACCACCCTGAGTCACTATAATGCGTCTGGGGTCACACCTGACCTCACTTGGATCTGGATCGTGTGATTTATTTCGGGTCACTCGATCCTTCACTTACACCAGTTAAGTATATCTGACTCTTGGACATTTGAACTTTAATATCTCTTTGTCCCAGGCTCAATATTTCCTCCAAGTTTTGTTGAAATCGGTTAGTTCATGTTTGAGTCACTAGTTTGAGTTGTCTTGCGGAATGGATGACAGATCCACCCCTGCATCCAACTCTGCACCACGGAGCAGTGTCAAAATTCATTGGATTTGTCCACGCACCATGATCTGAGTTTTAAGCAAGTTTGGTTAAAATCAGTTCAGTGATTTCTGCGTAATTTTGCTTAACGGATCTCAAATCCGCCATTGGAAATAGATTCAACGTTACGGATCCCAACGAAATTTATTGGGTTAGTTCTCGGGCCACTCTCTATCCATTCACAACTCTCTGCCAAAATCGTCCAAGTCGTTTTCAGGAAACCGTTTTCAGAACGCAAGTACATCTGATCCACCTCCTACCCCTGTCCCCAGTATTTTAAGCCAGTAAGACACCAAACAACCAAGAAAAAAAGAAGACAAGCAAATTAACAGACAAACAAAACATTGAACACACTGTAAGCCATGATGTTGTTTGTGTATTCTTGAATGATATTTTGTTGAGATGTATTTGGGATATCTTGGCTCAGGTTGCATTAGATGGCTCCATTTTGCTTCTGATGACAAAACAACAACAACAACAACAACAACAACAAAGGACTGTATGTTATAATACACTCCCTATAATGGTATTTTTGTCAATAGGCTGCTCAGTTCAGGCTGCCCACCCCTTTCCCTCCCGCACCCCCACACCTCATCCGCTAAGTATCTTACAAAGCCACTGGATTTTGATTAATCTGGGTAAATGGTACACAGATCTACCCTCAGACACAGATTTCACCAAAATTCGCAAGATACGTCCGCATTTATATTCATGTTTTCGTCAGGTTTTCGTTGAAACAGGGATCGGTAGTAAATGCGTAATACTGCTGTTGGATCAGTATCCTCACAACGGATCTATTCCAAATGTAATAGATCCTTTGTTGGTGCACACTCCATCCTCTGCAAATTTCCGTTCAAATTGGTTCAAAAGTGTTTCCCCGTCATGCTGCTGAACTGCTATAGTCCTGGATTCACACTTAAGTATTCAGATCAAAGGTTAGGGGTCAAGTTCGGTTTTTTGTTTGTCTGTTTGTTTGTTTGTTTGTTTTTTGTAGGAGTGTGGGGGGGGGGGAACACATTCCATTATTTTCACTTAATTCGTTTAAATGTGCATCAGAGGGGCTGGCTGCTTCAGAAGATGGGCAGCTTAACGAATTATACACTTTAATGTTTACATGGCACAAAGTTTTATTAAAAACAGGTGGAACGCTGTGTGTGTGTGTGTGTGTGTGTGTGTGTGTGTGTGTGTGTGTGTGTGTGTGTGTGTGTGTGTGTGAATTAATATTTCTGAACGGACAACGAACCCGGCTTTGAGTCCAGATCTACACAAAATTGAAGGATTCATTATTGTGCCAGATAAGCCTAATCTCTCCATCAAGTTTAGTTAAATTGGTTCTTTTTGCATAATTTTGCTGATGTCTTACTGAGCCATCCGAAGATCTAAACCCGCCATACCAATGCCATTAAAATTTCCTCCGTCTGTGGGTTGCATTCCATATTTTCACCACGTTTAATTGAAATCGGCTCCGTTGTTTTGGGAGGATTTTATTAAAACCCCTTTACTGTGAAAACGTTGATCCATACCAAATGTACTGGATTTGTTTTAGGCTGCAGTCCATGCCTCCACTAAGTTTTCCTATAATAAGTACAACAACTTTTGTGTAATCCATACTGAAGAAACATATAACGCATAACAGCAACAGCTGTTGGAGAAAACCTACCACTATGGAGGTGGTCAACTCAAAGATCTGTAGGTGCGGGCCTATAGTGAAAATAATTATACGTCACTCGCCCTAAAACGGTGAAAGAAAATTGTCCACCATTTATACAGTTTTTCTTAAATCTCACTAAAGCAAAGTCTCGTTTAACTCATCAACTTCTAACCACTTAACATTAACAAAAAGAAACATGTACACTATAGCCTGCAACGCAAAATATAATGGACATCCTCCAAATGTCATGAAAATCAACGTAAAGCAAACGGACACACACATCGGCGGATCGACGACGAACGGCGACTATAGTTTGAACCGCCGTTCTGTCGTCCTTCCAGCATCTTTGTCCTCTGTGTCGGCCGTTTTGTCGCTGGCGACAAACCGGAAGACCTGCGACAAAAACGGCGACTTACCCTGAGAGCTGACGAAAGGTGAAAGCAAACTCGGACTGCAAGATAATCTAAATGAACAGTTTGAAAAAGACGTGCCCACATCAGCAACAAGTGTTGTACATCAATCTCTCTCTCTCTCTCTCTCTCTCTCTCTCTCTCTCTCTCTCTCTCTCTCTCTCTCTCTCTCTCTCTCTCTCTCACACACACACACACACACACACACACACACACACACACACACACATGCGCGTGCACGAAGAGAGAGAGAGAGAGAGAGAGAGAGAGAGAGAGAGGAGGGAGGGAGGGAGGAGGGAGGGAGAGAGAGAAAAATCTGAATCCTTACGAGTCTTTTTTTTTCATTTACCCATGTAAAACGGCGCTTTTCTTGTTTGTATCAACGATTCAAAATGTTTTCTCTCTCTCTAAAAAAACGTAGTAAGGAAGAGTGGAGTTCGGGACTATTGTCTCAAAATTAGCATACATATTTGTGAAGAGATGGGAAGAAAAGAATGGGGACGTCCAGTTTGCGCAAGCAGTTCGCATATATACAC
>JADBJO010028518.1:17500-20051 GCA_016801955.1 Conus betulinus | reverse complement strand
CCTCTCATCCTTATCTCTCTCTCTCTCTCTCTTCTCTCTCTCACACACACACACACACCACACAACACACACACTCCAATTAAAGCACATTATCCATATTATTTGCTACACACCTTTGGGAAAGGTACAAGTTTTTTTCTTTTGATTCGTTCTTGTTTTGTTATCTGTGCGTTCTTTTCGCCATAAATAAGAAGAGTTTATGTGTCGTGTGCTGAAACCAATGTGCCCACTTTACATTACGGAAAACTCTCTATCTCTACGCGTATAACCCCGTCTCTGTCGTCTGCCTGTCTCCCTCCCCTCCTCCAGGCCCCTCTCTCTGCAGTCACAGGAGAAAACTACACACAACCTGGGTAGTGTCTAGCTCGTCCCCATGTCTTTTTCCTCCCTTTCTTTTAAAATTGTCTTTGATATTTAGACTGTCTAGACAGTTAGAATGACCCCGCGTCACCCCACCCCACCCCCACCACCCCTCCCGTGATACAGAAATGATATTGTTGCTTCGTTGCGATTCCACGTGTCCTGGAAATCATTTGGAATCCTCTGTGCCACCCCTCTTCTGTCTCTTCACTCTCCTTCCTCCCCCCCCACCCCCCCCCCCCCCCACCCCCCCCCCCCCCCCCCCCCCCCTCTCTCTATCTCTCTCTCTGTTTTTTCCTGTAGCTATCTTCTTTGTCTGTCTTCCTGTCTACTTTACTGTCTCTCAGCATTTCTCTTTATTATCTTGGTCTGCGATTTAATCTGATTTGTCTGGTCTGTCTGTCTGTATGTCAATCTGTCTGTTTACGCCTCTCTCTCTCTCTCTCTCTCTCTCTCTCTCTCTCTCTCTCTCTCTCTCTGTGTCTCTATGTCTCTGTCTCTGTCTCTGTCCCTCTCCCGACTTCATTTGTCTCGTAGACGGCGCTCTCACACTAGTTTAGTTTTATCGACGAGCTTAGAGTTTACAACAAACGGACAAACAAACATATAAGCAAACATCCAAACAAACCAACAAACAAACAAATGACAAACAAAACATCAAACAAACACGCACACACAAAAGAAAAAACAAACAAACAGGCTAACAAATATAAACATGCTATGCATAAAACAAACGAACGAACAAACAGACGGAAAAATAAAAAACATGTGTTGCATGATTATTTGAATGTGGTGGTGGCTGTTGTAAAGTTGTTGTTGCTCGCTTTAACAGCAACATGTTCCCAGGTGTTTTTGCTACTCTCTCAAAACACTGAAAGCGATGGATCCATCCCCCCACAACCCTCTCTGCCGTCTCCTAAACCAGGCCCATCAGTTTACGGAAAAAAGAGTCAGAGTCAAATCCACAGGTCACTGGTAAAAATCGGTCTTACTATCGGGATTCTGGACATATATACAGTGACAGCAGATGTCCAACGTACAATCCATCAGTATTGGAGAAGAAATGTGACCCACACCTTCTCTACATCGCCTACAGCCGTGACAAAGCTAATGTTCACTTTGGGTAGCACATCGCCGTAAGCTGACAGATAAAGAGCCAGCGCACGGCCAAAGGCTGAAGGTTTTAAATCGTTTAGCCGCATGGCCACGAGAGCAGTGAGCTGCTCGAGGCTTACCTCGTGTAAAGCATGGTATTTTGGATGGCGCTGCCCATCCTTGCCTCCTACTTGCTCTATCCTTCCCTGAGCCGAATGTGGTACACATCAATTGTTGAGCGGACAGAGAGCGATTTGTCAAGCCGTGAAAGATTGGGTGTGGCTGCAACTCAGGACCGTTAAAATAGGCAGTTTTCACTATAGAATTGCCGGTACCTCTAAAGCCAAGACAAACTGGGAAACAGGAAAACGCGGGTAGATGTTTCAGACGCACGTAGAATTAGAAGCGATAACGGTGGTTAGAAAATAATACAAACAAGCGGAGAACATTAACAGTCATTTACGTCTGCCAACACTATTGAAATTTTCTTTCAGGATGTGAGCACATGATATTCGAGGGTCAAGCTTAAAGGTATTTTTCATATAGGTGCGTGCGCACAGTGAAAATCCTCTCGTGTTTATGTGATTATTGCCACTTACCACTGACCTAATTCTCTGTAAAAGACACGTCTCGAGCACAAGCAAAGCAAATTTCCACCAGTCATCCCAACGCATTATGCATGTCCGCAACGGGCATACATGGTGTTTTTGATTCCGTGTCAAAAAACCATTTGTTATGGTTCACGGGACCATGGATGTCCCTAAAAAAAAGAACCCAAATGCACCAGATGGACAACGTGAAGGACTGGACGGGTTGCAGTGGCTGTATCATGTGGCGCAGGACTGAGCAGTGGGGGATCTCTGCCTGCCCAAGCGTCCCTCTGGGCACGTCCTATGACCACTGTTATGGACAGTGCTGCTGCTGCTGGTGACGATGATAATGTTGAGGATGATCATTGCGGTGGTGGTGATTGTAGTGGTAGTGATGGTGGTGGTGGTGGTGATGGTGGTGAGATGATGACGATGATGATGATGACGATGATGATGACGAAACTAATTTCTTTTTGCTCTTCCCCCCTCCCTGCTCTTGGTCACGT
>JADBJO010028518.1:0-10000 GCA_016801955.1 Conus betulinus | reverse complement strand
AACGAGGAGGAGGAAAGAAGAGGAGGAGGAGGGAGGAGGCAGCAGCAGCAGCAGCAGAAGAAGAAGAAGAGGAAGAAAAAGAATTACATGTGTAAGACTCATCTTTCTTTTTCATGAACCCTCGCAATAAACTCTGCATCATCACCCTCCCCTGCATGTCTTTCTGTCCACATATGCTTCCTTCGGACCCCCACCCCCCACCCCCAACCCCCTTCCTCCCCATCCCCCGTTATTGCAGAGTTTTTCCTAGAGATGAAGGTAGAACACACACTCACACGTCGGATGCAAGTACTTCTTCACACACACGTGAGCGCATGCACTTTGTCTCTCATGCCCCGGCGTCCTTCCTCCCTTCTTCCTTCTCTGTCTATCTGTCTGTCTCTTTGTCTGTGTCTCTGTCTCTGTCCCAGTCTGTTTGTCTTTCTGTCTGTCTGTCTCTTTATTTTTTTTTTTCTCTCTCTCTCCCTGCAGTAGCTGTTCGATTTTCCACCAACCAACACAGATACATAAAACTGTTTCCAGAGGAGGAGGAGGAGGGGGGCCCTGAACGACGGCGAGGGAAAGGGATCGTGTGGCTGATGGGGAGGGCGAGAATGAGGCGTTTTGCATGTAGTTCGAAGAAGAGAGATGAGAGACGGACCGGGTGGAGATGGGCCCATGGAGGAGATCTTTTCTCGTTTTTTTTTTTTTTTTTTCATAAATTAAAACCAACTTTGTGACACACTTCTTCATTACATGAAAGAAGAAGAAGAAGAAAAGAGAAGAAGAAGACGAAAAAGAAGGAAAGGAAGAAGAAGAAGGCGAGAAGAAAAGAAGAAGAAGAAAGAAATGAAAGAAGAAGAGAAGAAGAAGAAAAGAAGAAAAGAACAAACAACCAAAACAACAACAACAAGACAACTTGAGCTCGGCGGACGAAGGCTTGAAGTTTCAAGAGGGGCGGCCAAGTCTTCCATTGCTTTTGTCGTCAGGCTACAACTTAGCTAGAGTTGTTAGGACACGCTTGACTCTTTTTATTGATAACCTTGCATAAAGTGGACTTCATCACCACCACGGCTGCCTGTCTTCTCCGTCCACCAATGCACCCTTCGCCTTGATGCTGGCCGACTTGACGTCGCAAGGCCCCAGTCTTCCATGTTTGTCGGAGAGCTCCAAGCCAAACGCCAAAGCGTTTGTGTGTGTGTGTGTGTGTGTAATTCAACGACCTTGTCGGTTGTTGAACGACGACAGAGTTCGTCGCTGCAGAGGTTGCCTGCTCCGAGGACGTTAGACGGCACACAGGATCAGATTTATAAAAAAGAAACTCTTCTCACACCTGTGCGCACATGCACTCGGCACCTCCCCTGCCCTTGTTAGATCTTCTATCTCTCACCTTTCTCTCTGCCCCCCCACCCTTCTCTCTCCCCCCCCCCCCCCCCCCCCCCCCCCCCCCCCCCCCCCCCCCCCCCCCCCCCCCCCCTCCCCCACCCCCCCCCCCCCCCCCCCCCCCCCCCCCCCCCCACCCCCCCCCCCCCATGTCCTGCCTGTCTGTCTTCCCCAGAGTAGCTGTTTGACATTTCGCCCGAAACAGATACATAAAGCTGTTTCCAAACAGAGCAGGAGGAGGACGATGAGGAGTTGAGGGGCTGACACGAGAGGGGCGACGGTTGGGATGTGGGGGCGGGGGGGGGGGGGGGGGGGGGGGGGGGGGGGGGGGGGGGGGGGCGGGGGGGCGGGTAGATGGGAATGTGGGATGGAAGGTACGGGTGAGGGAGCAAGGAGAGAGGCTAACAGTGGTGTGCATGGGGAATCCAGCTACCACCCCCACCCCCCACCCCCTTTTTTTTTTTTTTTTTTTTTAACAAATCAAACTTATTGACATAGTTCTGCATTAAAGAACGTCTGTGTTATATTGAACTTAGTTTTATGAATCTTGCTCCAAGTTTATATCATCATCCTGCACTCCTCCCTTTCTTCCTGTCCACAAAGCCTTCCTCCTTCCTTGACATTTGTTGACAAGACCCCACTTTTTCGTTCTCAGTGCAGTTCCGCACATGCGTAAACACGTGCCATTGGTTTAGGTGATCACATCGTGTTGTTGAATGTAGGTCGTGACTGTGCGCGCACATGGACTCCATTTCCCCCCGCCCTTGTCTCCCCCCCCCCCCCCCCCCCACCTCCCTCCTTCTCTGTCTGTCTGTCTGTCTCTGTCTCTCTCTCTCTCTCTCTCTCTCTCTCTCTCTCTCTCTCTCTCTCTCTCTCTCTCTCAGCCCTGAATTAGCTGTTTGACATTTCACCGACACTGGTAAATAAAGCTGTTTTTAAAAGAGGAGAATGGTGAGGGAGGCTGACATGAGGTCGGTGTTGGGGAAGTGGGATTTGGGGTGCGCGGCCGCGGATGGTAGGGTAGGGGGCAGATGGGATTGCGGGTTGAGGGTACGGGTCGCTAAAAGGACGAGGCTAACAGGATTGGGGATGGGATGGGGAAAGCGTTTCCTTTGTTCTTTTTGAAGGCAAACTTCGTGGTATAGTTGTGTATATAGGGGGGGGGGGGGGGGGGGGGGGGGGGGGGGGGGGGAGCCTTCGTGTAAATCTCATCTTTCTTTCATGGACCTCGCTCAGAGTTTGTATTCATCACCCCACACCTCTCTTCCTTCCCATCCAAAAGTGCTCCCACCTTTCTTGCTAGCTTTTTTAAAGAACCCGGTTTTCGTCTTCAGTGCAGTTCCACACGTGCACACCAACACGTGTCTTTGTTTAAATGACCTCATCGTATTGTTGGTGAGATTTCGTTACTGCCGATTTTTTGTTTGTTTCTTTCTTTCTTTCTTTTTGTTTGTTTGTTTTTTTGTTTTTTGTTACAACGATTTCGGAGAAAGTCCTCGAAGTTTGGACAACATAGATTGCAGTTAGAATGTTATTCTCCTTCTATCATTGACGTGATGGACAGAACAGGTCTTCTTCAACTGCACATGTCATATCGCAGTGAAGTGAACGGTAAACTCACTGATACCAGTCTCTTTTATACGTGCCCTTCTGATGTGTGTCTTAACGCCCTGAGCAAGACACGTTTCGAAAACATCGTTACTTTACGCAGTTTTGTACATGTAAGCACCTGTTCGTTGAATTCATTTAGGCCCTGCCAGAAGCTGTCATTGGGTCGGTGTTGGAATACCACAATAGTGGTCGAATTCATTCCACTCCTTTTTGACCCATTCACAGTCCATTTTAACCGATGCCAAGCGAAAATCAGTTGCTGTTTTTTTTTTCCACGTTCATTTAGATGTAACAACTTAAATTAAGTATCCTTGTTAACTTGATCCAGCATTAGTTGATTCTGACATGTGAGTTGAGATTCAAGGGCTGTTTCCCCAATTTCTGTAATGTTCTTTCTTTCTTTTCGTTTTGTTCGTTTGTTCGTTTTTATCCAATTCGTTTCTCTAACAGAAACGCTGAGGAAGGGGTTGAATGTATATCCAAAGAAAAAAAAGACACAAGGACAACAAGCTGTCGTGGTTGTAAATGAAATTTTCGGCTTTATTGCCTTCGTCAGCACATGACATCCTCCCTGAGTGCCAGCAGGTAAGGTACTGAGGGAAGAGACGTATGACGTAATATAAAACAAATTACGTACTAGAATGATACGTAACTCGACAGACGTGATATATATATATATATATTATATGTGGCATTGAAAGTGTACTGGCGTGGAAAGTGTACGGGCAAAATCGTGGAATGTATACATTCCATGGATCAGCCGTGGTATACATTCCACGATTTTGCCCGTGGAGAGTACACTTTCCACGCCAGTACACTTTCAATGCAACAGGAAGAAAACCTTATTCAGTCGGTTAAAAAAGAATTTTTTTTAATCATAGTGAGTCGCTCGAAAATTCGTGCCGTGTTTGAGTGTTGGCTTTTTTCTTTTTAAAATATTCAGCCAGAGGAAAAAAAAAAAAAACAACAGATGTTGTGATGAGCCACACACTCTCCTTTATTGTTAAAAATATATAATTTTGCAAATAGATCTTTCGTGTTTATTGCTTTTTGTTCAGAAGCAAGGGAGCAAAGAGAATTAAGGAAACAAAGAGAGTGAGAATTAAAGAAAGAAAGAAAGAACACACACACACACACACACACACACACACACACACACACACACACACACACACACACACACACACAAGACAGACGCGGAAACAAAACTGGATATGAAATTACATAAGATGAAACACAAACGACGCAACAGTTTCAAACTGAACTTTGCCACATTGATTTTTAGATGAAAATAACAAGACGAAACAGTGTTGAAGCGGAACGTGCTATATTGATTTCGGTGTTCTCTTCCTATTGAACTAAGCTACCAGCTTCCGCGCTGCAATTTGGGGGGTCGCGGGCTCGCAGGCTTAGAGAGGGGCGGTGTGAGGGGAGGGGAGAGGGGGGGGGGGGGGGGGGGGGGGGGGGGGGGGGGGGGGGGAGGTTGGGTGGTTGGGTGGTGTGGTCTTGAGTTTGATTCCCATAAGAGGCATTTATTTGCGGCCTTTTTCCTCTGTTTACTACTATTGAATTGTCTGTGTGTGTGTGTCTGTCTGCCTGTCTGTCTCTCTCTTTCTTCTTACTCTCTTTTATCCTGAATCTCTCTCTCTCTCTCTCTCTCTCTCTCTCTCTCTCTCTCTCCTCTCTCTCTCTCTCTCTCTTTATACTGTCTCCCTCTAAATAGCTTTATCTTTCCTGTCTATACTGTTGAAACAAACAAACTGAATAGCAAAAGCGGAAAGCCTGAACACGAATGTCGGAAAAGGAAAGCAGGAAAGAAATCTTGAATCCGGAAAAAAAACCAAAACAAAAAGCTTTTTTGTTCTCCCAGTTCTTATTGAAAAGCAGGGGAGTACTTTACAATGGGAAGAAGGAAGAAATGCTGTCTGTGTGTCTGTGTGTGGGTCGTCTGTCTGTCTCTGTTCGTGGTCAAACTCATGTGTTCCACTCGCTCCAGACAAAGCTTCTGGACCGATCTTTCTGAAAAATTTGTAATTATGTTCATTAGGGGTAACGGATGATGCCCGATGTTTTATTTTACCGAATAGCCGTTACCAACACAACACACGAGATGAGAGAGAGGAGAGAGAGCGGACGAGGAGAGGACAGAGGAGAGAGAGAGTGAATGAGGGAGGAGAGAGGAGAGAGGAACAGACACGGACAGACAGACAGAGACAGACAGCGGACAGTGAGAGAGAGGAGTGAGAGTGTTTAACCGCATGCACACTTTCAGAAATGACAGTTTATCTCAGTGACGAAACACACATTATGACCGCATGCTTGATTTGTGACGGTGCTTTTTCCCACAAATTTCTCTGAATATGAAAGGTACTGTATTTGACGGATGTTAAGATAACTTTAGGTCTTGTAACTGACTTTAGATCATGGGTATTTTCATAGTAAACATGCTCTTGACCATGTGGCACGCGTATTCAAGATAAAACTGAGAGACGTTTATACGCTTTGCATCTTGTGTTTTCTACCAGTATCTAGCACATTCTTCCAGAAGAGATTGACGTGAACAGCCCCTCAGCCTCTGCCCCTTAGGAAAACCCCTGTTTTAACCTAGCACAGGCAGGTGTTTCCGGAGGTTTGGCTGCTCTTCTAGGGTCCACAACAGAGAGAATACGTTGAGATCACTGCCTGTAGACAAATCCATTCGTCAATAAAATGCCTAGAAATGTTAGTTTTCAAACACATATTTTTTTTTTAGTTTGTTTTAATGTTCATGTCAAGGCCGTCTATGATGAGTAATGTAAAAAAAAAAATCGATGGGAAAAATACAGACTTTTTTTTTTTTAAACTAGACTTTTGATAGCATAAATAAAATGAAACAAATAGTTTTTATTTGCCTGCTCGGGGATTGATGAAAAAAGAAAGATACAGAAAAGAGTGTTAACTATTCAACTGTAAATGATCTCAGTGAGTTGGTCGCTTGACCCCAGATTCCAGTTTCAAGTGTGCCAGACAAAAACCTGATCCTAAATCTGAATCTGAATACCAACAATAAAAAAAAAAAAGATGCAAGCCTCCCAGTGTTAATTTACTTAATAAACTGAACGACTGAATAATAAAGCGAAACAAATGAAGGTGATCTATCCTTTTGGTCTTGAAAGGCTCTACAGTGAGAACAGAGACAGAAACAGAGAGAGAGAGAGAGAGACAGACAGACAGACAGACAGACAGACAGACGGGAGGAAGGAAAGATTGAGAGGGAAGCATACGGATATCATCAGATTTGTTTTCGCAGCCGTACGCTTCTTTCAGCGCACACTTAATTCCCGTAGAAAAGAAACGCACACACATTGCTACATGAAAGCCGCCGTTGTGAAGGCAAATATTGTTTCTGCCCCATCTGGACACGTGTTTCGGATATATTGCTCCTCTTCAGCAGGCTTGGCAATGGCAGAAACGTACTACTTCAAATGCTAGAGGGCAGACTCGCACAACAGACTTCTCATTCTAATTAGAAATCTGTTTGGTGTGATAACTGGTAAGAAGTGTAGCACGTGCAGCCATGGAAGCTGTCAGGGGGTTTATTCAAAGAAAAAAACAACAACGCAGAAATGCTTTCACATTGAACCTGAGATTGTAATTCCGCGGTAGGCGTGGTTGCAGCTGACAGAATCCACACACTGCACCTTTCTACAGGTTCCGGGCATTGAGGTCAGATGAGTAAGATATTCTGCATTGAAATACAAATTGTGAAATGGATGGATATAAAACCCGTGCAATTTACGAGGTTGAAATAAACGATGGTAAATCGCAGTATATGTATGACCATATGACCATATGCAAACCTGCAATCAGTTTTGAGTTTACCCGTGCAATTTTTCATGTGCCTAGCCCCCCACCACCCCTCCTGTTTGCATTTTGTTTTGTTTTTTTGTTTTGTTTTTGTTTTGTTTTTTTGTTTAACACGGACAAACAAATGTGTAGATCTTATATGGAGCGCTACACATGCATACATGACTCGTTATTCTTTGAATAATCTGTTCAGAAATGTCATAAATGCCATTTTTTTTTTTCTTTTGCCGCCGTGTGAAGAGTAGAATCAGAAAAAAAAGGCGAGCTTCTTTCAAAAATAGACGTTTACCTCGACTGCGAAATGAGATATATCCTATGAAATTTAGGCGATTTTTTTTTAAAGAACTATATAGTTACACTAATGAGTCAACCTGCCGTGACAAAACAACGGGGACTCCACTCCGTGGAAACTGGGATTCCGTTTTCACAGTACGCGTGACATCATCGCTGTGGAATAGTGTTTTACACTGTCTGTCAGTCAGTCTGTCTCTGTGTTCCTGTCTCTCTCTGTCTCTTTGTCTGTAGTCTGTCATTCTCGTCTTTTTTGTCTGTCGTTTTTGTCTGTCTTTTTTTTGTCTGTCTGTCCAGTCTGCCTATCTGTCTGTTTTTTCTCTTTTTGGTCTGTCCTGTCTGTCTTTTTCTCTGTATGTCTGCCTGTCTGTCTGCTATCTGTCTGTGTATTCTGTCTGTCTGTCTGTCTCTCTCTGTATCTCTGTCTATCTCTGTCTCTCTGTCTCTATCTCTGTCTTCTGTCTGTCTTTCTCTTCCACTGTGTCTCGCTTTCTCTCTCCCTCGCACTGCCTGTTTCTTTCTCCTCTCTTTCTTCTCGTCTCTCTCTGTCTCCCTCTGTCTCCTCCATCCCTCCCTCCCGTCCCTCCCCCCTCCCCCTCTCTCTCTCTCTCTCGATCCCTCTCTCTCTCTCTCTCTCTGGTTTTCCTACTGTTACCTTACCGGTCACTACCCCTCTTTTCCTCCTCCATCTCTGTACCTCCCTGGCAACACCGGATCTCTCACACCTCTCCCCTCTCTCCCACCACACCCCACCCCCACCGGATCTTCCTCCCTATGCCCCCCCCCCCCCCCCCCCCTCCCCCCCCCCCCCCCCCCCCCCCCCCCAAATCCACATCAGCTGATACCCTCAATCCGAAAGTTCTAAGCGGCCTCCCCCCCAGGAAGATTAGGACCATACAGCCCTGCCCGTCTGGCTATGGCTAGGGTATTTTGGGGGAGGCTGGTTGACGTCAAGGTAGGCGATGAGACACGCGCGCAAAGAGCAGCTCTGTCATGTCGTCTCAGACCAAACGGGTCTTGCCTCCGCGACTTCAATAGATTAAAAAAAACAAACTGTCACACAATGTTTGGTCTGTTCTCTGTCTAGCTCTGTCTGTCTGTCTGTCTGTCTGTCTCTCTCTCTCTCTCTCTCTCTCTCTCTCTCTCTCTCTCTCTCTCTCTCTCTCTCTCTTCTGGGTTTTGTGTCTGATGTCTGTCTGTGTGTGTGTGTTGGCTGCCTTTCTAACATGCATTATTCTGACCCCTTTGTGTCTAAAGTCTCTCCCAACGTTTCGTACGACAGACAAGGCTCATCAAACCACCACTGTCAACAAAACGTCGACACAGGCATTTCCTCGGAAAGGAATTCGTGTGGTTTTATGTTTGCCACATTCGATCCATCATTCAGCTCAACTCTACTAAAACTGGTCCACGACTAATTAATAGCTCCTTGGATTCGACATGTGAAAACAACAAAGAGCACTTTGTTCAGATCATCCCTGATATCCTGCCTGTTTGTCTCACCCCTTTCGTCCCACCGCCCCCCTCTCCCAGAGCATTTCATCTCTCTCTTCGGGACACCGACCCCTCCCACTCCCAGTCCTTGCTCTCCTCTCTCGCTCCTCTTCTCTATCTCTCGCTCTCTTCTACTCTCTCTTCTCTCTCGATGGGGCTCTTTGATATTAAGGTGTGATAAGTGCTACAAAAATGCGATCACAATGAATTGCTCTGTCACCTGTGTAAAAGATCAGTCTCGAAGATGAGTTCATTTTGTCTTGCCAATGCCTGCTTATAGTTTGCAGCCTAATACCTTCAACATTTTGTAACAGCCATCTATGTTTCGCTTTTCACGTGTTGCTTCCATCGGGAAACAAGAGAGTGTGATTCGCAGTTTAGTGCTCTAGGTAGTATAAAGATTGCCAGTTAAGAGAAAGCATTGCGTTCTTGATTGATGGATTTCGTAATTGTAAGGACTTGGGATACTCTCTGCCTTTATTGATCATTTGCGTGTAATATGTCATCGCAACTTTATATTGGGCTAGGCCTGAATAATCAAATTAGATGATATGAATCTTATCTCTCTGTCGAATAGGGAGCGCGGTCGCGCCTATGGTTCGCTCTTCCTCTAGCTCTCTCTTCTCGCTCTCTCTCTATCCCTCTCTTGGTCAAATCATGGTTCTCGTCTCTCTAGATAGAGATAGATCTATCCCTCTCTCTCTCTCTCTCTTGCATGGGCAGATGGACGGTTCATTAAATATTTGTCTTGTTTGTCCTCTCATCTCGCTCTCTCTCCTCCTTTGCCCCTCCATTAAAACTCCTCTTCCCACTCCTCCTCTCTCTGCCTCTTTATACCATTCTCCACCTCTCTCTCTTCTCTCTTTCTAGGTTCCCATCGCCACTCTCTTTTCGAACTAATTTCTCCCTCTTCCTTCTGTAATATATTTTGTATTAGTCTGCGTATCGTAGGTCACTCCCTCCCTCCCCATGAAACTCTATCTTATTCCACCTCCTTCGCATCCTTTCCCTCTTTCGTCCTTCAGCCCTTACCCCGCCCCACTCTATTTCACTAATTCACCTTCATTGCCGTTCTGTCTGTCGTCTCTGGCTGTTCTCATCTCACTCTCTGTCTGCTTTCTCCATCTCCTGTCTGATCTTCTCCATCTTCTCTGTATCTCTCTCTCCGATCTCTCTCTCCTTCTCTCTCATCTCTCTCTCTCTCCATTCTCTCTCTCTCTCTCTCTCTATCGTCATTCCATAAAGAAAGTCTATGAGTAATTCGACATTTTGTAAGTGTAAACGTTCTCGCAACTTAGTCTTTTTTTCTTTCTTAAGGATCTTTTCTGCACCACGTCCCAGTTGTCCTTTATCAGTGTTAACATGTGACTGATCGGAGCCCCTGCGTATGTAGACT
>JADBJO010028517.1:0-15000 GCA_016801955.1 Conus betulinus | reverse complement strand
CATTTCGGTCTGAGACTACATGACAGGGCTGTACTCTACGCTTCCTTTCATAATATATCCCGGCGTCACCCAGCCCGAGAGATACAGACACCTGCAGTGTTGGTCAGGAAATTTGAGCAACACTCTCAGAAACGCATCCATTAAGTGGATGAAACTCGACTGTGTGGTCCCAGTCTTCCCAACTGAGCCCGCAGCAAACTCAACTCTGGGTAGGAGCCGGTCGGGGCAGAAAAACCCACATGACTTCTGATGGATTCGATATCTATACTAACACAAAATTATCAACACCAATCATAATAATTATATGTACGTAAATGTACAAGAAAGAACATCAAATACCAGTACAGTGGCACATTAGTTAACCACCCCTGTGTACTATGGCTCTCTCTCTCCACAACTCCCCTGAAGTCTGTTACGCATGATGTTTGATATACTGAGATACTGATTTCACCTCCGAAAAGGAAGGTAGGTTTTCCTGTCTGCTTGCAAGACCACACAAAAACTGTAGAACCTGTTTGGATGATGTCCAATGGCATGAAACTTGCAGGCAAACCCCATTACATTCAATGGTGGTTGTAGATCCATGGTGAGGATGCATTTCAAGGGCAGATCCAGGATCCACTGAGCTTGACGGAGGCCTTCGCTCTCCCCAGTGCTCTTCCAGTTGACCTGTGTGTTCTGGACAGCAGATTTCTGCCCCACCTGTACCATCCTGTTGGCCCTCAGGGACAGCTCATCTACAGCCACCTCATCACAGGTACAACAGCAGACCATTCACACACCTGTACAGCAGTGTAGGCCTTCAGGAATATCTCACCTACAGCCACGTCATCATAGGTACAACAGACCATCCACACCACCTGTACAACAGTAAAGACCTTCAGGAATACCTCACCTATAGTTATTCCATCACAGGTACAAAAACAGCAGACCATTCACACACCTGTACGGCAGTGTAGGCCTTCAGGTATACCTCACCACAGACACATCATCAAGGTACAACAGCAGACCATTCACACACCTGTACAGCAGAGCAGGCCTTCAGGTATACCTCACCTATGGCTATGTCATCACAGGTACACACAGCAGACCATTCACACACCTGTACAGCAATGCAGGCCTTCAGGTATACCTTACCTACAGCTAAGTCATCACAGGTACAACAACAGCAGACCATTCACACACCTGTACAGCAGTGTAAGCCTTCAAGTATACCTCACCACAGTCACGTCATCACAGGTACAACAACAGACCATTCACACACCTGTACAGCAGTGTAGGCCTTCAGGTATACCTCACCACAGTCACGTCATCACAGGTACAAACAACAGACCATTCACACACCTGTACAGCAGTGTAGGCCTTCAAGAACACCTCTGCTCCCAGCGCCTTCTCCAGTTCTTTCCGCTGCAGCTCCAGACGGCTGGCAAGGTCACGGTCATCATCGCTGTCATCATCGTCATCATCACCCAAACAGTGTTTCACTGTCAGTATCATCTGGATCAAACAATCATACACACGCTACATCAGCACCGTTACTTTTTGTATTCTTTATACAGTGCTGGAAATTCACAGATAATTTTTTTTTAAATGTTATGTGATAAAGCACCTCAAAAATGTCTACCTGTCTCCCCCCAATTTTCACTACCATCCCTAAAGTGACAAGAACTTGTGTGTGATTAAAACGACAAAAAAAAAAAAAAAACAGCACAAGGTGATTAAAAGCGCCAACAAATGGCGTGCCCTGTTTAGGTGTCATGCTTGCCTGAAAGGGGTCAATCAAGGCAGCAGATGTGTGTGTGAGTGTGTGTGTGTGTGTGTGTGTGTGTGTGTGTGTGTGTGTGTGTGTGTGTGTTTGTATGCGTTAAGAAAAGCACAAAGACAATACATGGACACAATCTGTACATTTTTCTACACAATCTATACACAATGACCAGACACGCTCTAAATGGGTTAATCTTAGTTTTCTGAAAAAGAATGTGCATGCATGCATGCAAATATATTTTTTGCAACATGTTAACATGTTATTCATCACCCTATATATATATAAATAGTGTGTGTGTGTGTGTGTGTGTGTGTGTGTGTGTGTTGTGTGTGCAAGCACGCACGCATATACATAAACATATGTGCATGTCTAACTTCAACTACTCATGGTACCTTCTATGTCGTCGTCCTCCTGGTTGTCCATACTGTCCTCCCTGGTCTTGTCCATGTTCCCTTTCGTCAGGACACTCCCTGCAACACTCTTTTCACTTATTACCCAATCTTTTCAGCGGCAGGGGGGTAATTAGAAGTCTTTTCAGCGGCGGGGGTTGGGGGGTGGGTGGGGGGTAATTAGAAGTCTTTACAGCAGCAGGTGGGTTAATTAGAAAGTCTTTCAGTGGCAGGGAGGTTAACTCATGTACAGATTGTCAAGAAGACTATTTGCCAGGCACTTTATCTTAATAAAAAAAAAAAGAAAAAAAAAAGAAAGAAAAAAAGCCCCAAGTGTGTACATTCCACATGGCAACACACACAGCAAAAACAGCAGCAGCCTGCAGACACACCCACCAAAAACGTATGTGTATGCCAGTTGCAGACAAGGAATGAAATAAAACGGGAATGGTTCCCGTCTTATGAGATTTTCATTAAGATTTATTCTAACTGTGCATTTTTCAAAATGGCTGAGTATTTGTATGATTAACGTTCTGCATGAAAGTGTTGGTGACCCCCTCCCCCATCCCCTGCCCATGTCACCCCACTCCCTCCCCCTCCCCACTCCCATCCCCCTTCGGTTTTTTGTGTGTATGGATGTTTGTTTATTGGGGTTTTTTTTTCATAATCCAATGCTGTGTATGTCATTGATTTGACATGTGTGTGCTTCAAAAAGTTGTTATTTAAAAAAAAAAAACAACAGCTCAACAGGAATGGTTCCATGCACGGAATGCTTCTAGAAAGACAGACCAGACTTCAGACAGGTTAGAGAGCCAGGTTTTAAAGCCTGTGACTGATTCAGCGGGACAAACAGAACAGTACAGAGGCTGGTTTGGAGCCTCCTGACAGGACCAGAAACGTGGATGTCTGCTGCCTCCTGTCCAGGTGTTTCCCCAGAGAGAGTCTCTACATGTCTATTTCAAGGCCAAGGTCTATCAAGCTGGGATCTCTTGTTGACTCTATGGCAGCATCTATCACAGCCACAGCTGATGAGTTCAAGTTGATGTGATTTCTGAACTTCACAAACCGGAAAGAACTCCTTGACAGTGTTGTGTTTGAAAGCTGACCTTGATGTGCAAAATCACTGACATTCATCAACACTTATCAAACGCTGCCTGGAAGAACAAGTCATTAGCTTTTTTCTACATTTCCAGTCTGAGTACTTTCAGAATTCACAGCAGTTTCATTCTTCTTGACGTAAAAATCACGCATGCTCCAGTAACAGAGGCTGCCCAGCTTTCCAAGGGGCGCGACTCTCCAATAACACAAGTCAACAGGATATACATTGTGGCTTGCTTGCTTGTCTCTTGATGTGTGCTTGTGGCACGGGCCATAGGATTGCGTCCTAAATGCAGGCATCTTGTAGATGCTGTGGTCAGCAGAATAACAGAATGTTGATGTGTGTAAAGACCGAGGAGTGCAGAAAGGTGTCCTGCAGCCTGGTCATTAAACGATTTGAAACACATGGAAAAAGCTAACACTGCCTTCTTTGCTCAACAAGATCCTGCTGAAGGGAGTGAAGGAGAAGGGATAACATGAGCGTGGTAAGGATCCTGAAACAAGTTGTGCGGCACTGTTCTTCATTTTCTACAGTTTACTTCAAACATGGTCTCAGGACAACCAGAGAGCAGAGAAAATTCACTGTGGTGATTAACTTCTGGCCATAAATCAATACAAACAGGGGGGATAATATTGCAAGCTATTTTAGCACTATGATAATGCGAGTCCATCATGGGCGATGGTGATAAACATGACAAGGAAGGGAGGTTTGGCTTTCATGGGTCTGGAGATGACTGAGCAGTCCAATGCTGGCAAATGACATGCCTGCAGCATGTAAACCAACAAAGGGAAGCAGAGGAATCATCTATAGCCAGTCTGTCATTTCCCTGTTGACTACAGGTCTGGGATATTACTCACATATATAATTCATGTACAAACTACCCACATGGACTTGCATACAGACCATAGCATATATATGAGTGAAAAATGCTATGGTACTTTCTCCTGTAGTCTTTGGGGACGCATGTCACTGAGATATACACATATATGCCTATTCACTAACATTTAAGTGTATTTGAACACAGACTTGTCCAATCTCTCTCTCTCTCTCTCTTTCTCTCTCTCTCTCTCTCTCTCACACCCACACACACACACACACACACACACACACACACACACACACACACACACACACACAACACACGCACACGCACACCACAGTTACCTCATCTTGTCCAGCTCCATATCAGGTGATCTCGGTGAGCCCTCCACCTCCTGTTCAACATTCACACTTTTTTTTTTTAATTTCATAATTTTCATTAATTTGTCTGTTCAAACATCTAACCTGTTGGTCTATTCACCCCTCACACAGACTTTTATCTGTTCTTTTTACTCTGTAGTATTCACTCGTCTGTTCAACATCTATACACACTTTTAATCATTTATGTATTCATTCATGTTACTCTCTTGCATGAAGTGTTCAATTCAGTTTCACGTATTTCCCATCATTTTTTAAACTTAATTATTCTGTTAAAAACATTCACATACATTTTTTTTCATCTCTGCAGTATTACCGAGTCTATTCAACACCCTCATTGTTACTTTTACTGTGAGTTATCTGGCTTGATGAACATTATGGGCACTTCTATTTCATATCATCTCTCATATTCACTGATCTGTTACATATAAACAAAAAGTTTTCATTTTCCAGTTGACCGGTCTGCAGAACATTTTTCAAACACGTTTCCTAACTGCACAGTGATTGTTGGCTTGTTGAAAATCAACAGCATAGTAATAATCAGTTTGTTAAAAAAAAAAAAAAAATGTTTTGCTTCTTTGCTGTGTGGTGTTATCTGGTCAGGTTCAACATTTTGGATTTTGATGCATCAGACTCTGATATAAGCAACATTCAGTTTATTGTGGCACTGCATGTGTGTCAGAGCAGTTCAAAAGCTGCGCAGACAATGTAGTTTGTTGAAGCAGCCCTTGTGGTGCAGTGGTCAGCATCGCATCAGTTAGGGGATGTGGGGGGCTGAACCGCATCAAAGACATTTGTATGTGAGATTTCTTTTTCTTTCTTTTTTTATTTTACCATAGTGAGTATCCTACAGGCTTCAAATGGGAAGATTTGGTCAGCCCATCTGAGTTTCATTCACTTGGCAGACAGGCCTTTGAGAGACAGGGAGGCTAAATTTCTTGACCAGTGCTGCGATATCTGTATCTTTCAGGACTGGTTGATGTAGGGATACAACATAAAAAGAAGCATAGAGTACTGTTCTGTCGCGTAGTATCACACCCAAAATGGAATTCCAAAGCATCATCTTCATCATCTCTATTGTACCTGATGATCATGAAAAAAAAAAACACACCCAAAATTCTGTGACTCTTCAAGCCCTGCCCTCATGGTGACCTAAATTTGATTTCGTCTTCCTGTCCACATCGATGGCAGCTTTCAGATCAAAAAAGTCATCAGTACTTTCAAATTCACTGGGACTGTCATTTGGATGGATGTCATGATGCCCTCCGGAAAGGGATGATCACTGACACTGGCATTACTGTCATCAAAAAGGCAGTCTGAAGCATGTTGGATCAGAACAGGCACCACTGACCACCACCAAGGGTAGGACCAGTGTGTCCTGGATAGGGCCACCACCACCAAGGACAGGCAGCTGTAGGGTGTTCCACCTGACATGAATTGCCGGCCGAGGTCTACCAGTGACTAGACTTGGAATCTGGGTGTAGCAATGATTGGGTGTGGGAGTAAAGCTCTTCAGGAGGCACTGAAGATGAAACTGAAAAAAGATGACTGTGTGTCATGATGGATGATATGAAACACACCACGTGAACAGACACACACACACCATTTGCATATGCATGCAAACGCATGTGCACATACATACACAGGCCATGTAGCCATGTGTCTCAATTCAGAGGGAAAGGAGGGGGGAAAAAAAACACTTTGGGATGTACTGCACTAAAGAAAAGAGAAGTAATTACCTCGGGCACTCTAAAACAAAATTTCACCCGAACCACACACACACACACACATATACACAAAGACACAGACACTCACACATAATCACACACAACACACACACACACACACACACACACACACACACCACACTTTCACACACTGAGACACACAAACGCAGACGCACACGCACACACACACGCGCGTGCACACACACACACACACACACACACACACACACAAACACACACACACACACATACACACACACCACACACACACACACACACATAAACGCAGACACACACACACATAAACGCGCACACACACACACACACCACACACACACACACACACACCACACACACACAGTGACCTGCACAACGTCCAGGGCTGTGGGGAGCGGGGCATGGCCATCTTCCCTGCAGGTCTGGGCACTGTGGACAGACTGCCCAGGTCAGGCTCTGAGCACGTCCTCAGCAACTGCAACCACACACAGCGCATAAAACTTTCACTATGTGTAGTTTACCTACCTGTACTCACGCACAGCACACAAGCATTTCACCACCTATGATTCACTCAGCTGTACCTACACACAAGTAATTTGCCCCTTGGCCCAAAATCATTCAAGGGTTAGCATCCTGATGGTGAATGTCAAGGAGGGGGAAGTGAGATTGAGACCAGAGTGTGTCCACCTATGGAAATGACCGACTATGTGACTCTTCATGGCAAGTAATTACTGCACTTTTTACTGAGAAATACTGTATGTAGATCATGGCCTAAAGCTCCTGGTAGTTTCCGACCCAAATTTTGCACTGTTTCTGGTTTAATATTTACTGTGGTCCATTTTTTTTTTTTTCGTTCACGCTAAAATATGTTTTAACTTCTATGTTGCAACTGTTTTGCATGGAGTAACCCTCTTAAATTACAATTGCTGAGCTGCCTGGCATCGCCTTTCCATCCATTCCCTTTGTTTCTGTAGTGTCAGATGTCACCACTGTTGGTCTACGGGCTATCAATTTTTCTGATCCCCATAAAACATTTGCTTTTGGTTATGTGTGTCCTGAAAGGCATTCAGACATGCACATTGTGTGTGTGTGTGTGTGTGTGTGTGTGTGGTGTGGTGTGTGTGTGTGTGTGTGTGTGTGTGTGTGTGTGTGGTGTGGTGTGTGTGTGTGTGTGTGTGTGTGTGTGTGTACACACTGCAGCTCACATCACATGAGACAGCAGTGTAATCACCTTCAAGAACACAAGCAGGGGTCTATGGCAGGCATTTTCCCTGTCTGGGCTTGAAAAAACTTTTAGCACTATTGAAAAAGGTGGCGTCATTCAGATCCAGCCGCTACAGTCATCATGATTCAGGAGGTTGTTTCTCTGTGTGTGCAACTGAAAGTATGTTATCATTCTGAGTAAACTAAAACAGACTGCACTTCAGCTGAAGCTGCAGAAATGAAAACTTTGTAAGGAAAAACTAAACAGGAGGTTTTTTATGGCACTTCTGCTATGTATCAGTCTACAGGTGATGATGGTAAAGCTGGCCACTCTCAAGCCTTCCCCTTCATTAGAACCTGCGTCATCCAGTTACTGACCTGTTACCCATGACATTCTGTCGCTAACTTCACATGTATGAACATGATGTCTTATTATGTTGAACAATTTAGTACTGGGGGGAAAATAAGTGCACAGGCTAACAATTCCTCCATCATACCTTACTTAATGTCCCTAGCAAATAATTTTTTCAAAAAATGAAAAAAAAAAAGGGTGGGGTGGGTGGAAAAGAGCAAGAAGAAAAAGACAACGACAAATCAGGGAAATATGTAGTACACATTAAACCCCTTCACTAGCACGCACCATATGAGAACCACTGTAAAAACCCCTTTTACCATCCTCCAGACATAACCATTCACACTGCCTGCTTCGAGGCCTTTCCCTCCACTGGATTGGACTCATCAGGGAGCACGGCTGACTGTGTCTGTGTTTCCCTTGGCTCAAATGGAGACACAAGCCCACAGTCATGCCAAAACTTTCTGTTTGGCTGAAGCTAGAGCAAATCCGTTGCAGTATACAGATCTGCTGACCTGCAGGCCAAATCTGACATCTCATTGCTGGAGATGTCACGTGACATGTTTTCTACTGACCCTGAACGTTGTTGATGTCGAAGTCTCCAGTGGACAGGCCTCCTTCAGCACCGAGTGAGTTCTGCACACATATGTACACACACACACACACTCAACAAACAGCCACACCACCCCCACACACACCACACACACACACACACACACACACACACACCGACACACACGCCCACACACACAGTTCCATTATGTATATTCAACAAAGTGAGCACCTTTAAAGAAACTTCACATCCCAACGTAAAGTTTTCTACAGAAAACAGAAACAAATCTTATGCTAACATTCTAATCCATTTACTGCAAGTAAAGCCGTCAATCTGATCTTCTCTTGTTAAAGAAGCAAAGCGAACACAGCATAGGCTATGTGCAAACTTTGCATGAGTACATACTGACCTTCACTTAGAAAGAGGCATATACACAGATACTGAGTAAAAAAAAGACATTAGAAAGAAAGGTTCACAAACCACAACCAAAAAAAAGACATTATAGAAAGGTCAAACCACACTTCATACTCTCTCCTCCCTGCACTGGAAGATGGTTGTTGGACATGGTGGTGGCAGGGTGGAATGATCTGTTGATGGTAATCCAACTCTCTTCATTTTTCCCTTGAATTTCAATCACCGGTGATCGACTGTTTTCTTCCCCGGAATTATGGTATTCAAAACAACATTTTTGTTATCTGAAGCAATGTATCCTCTAAAAAACCGAAATAGATGCGTTATCTGAAGCAATGTATCCTCTAAAAAAACGAAATAGACACATTCATCACAAAAAAAATGTTCTCATTTTAGAAATAATGCGCAGAATGTTACGAAAACTCATGCAAAAAGCAAAAATATCAAAATCTGTTGAGAGCTAAACAATACCCCCCATCCCGCTGGCTTCCTGCTATCCAGCCACCACACACCTGTATGCACAACCACTGCACCAAACTGCACTGCTCACCACTCATGCAATACCAGTTATGAAGGAGAATGCTTTGTTGCGTCTTTGTTGTTTAAATCATTTGGATCAGTTGTTCATGTTTTGAAACCAAGATACTGAGGACAGTGAACACAGGCTGCATTCCCATGCCTGCCTTGCCAACTTCGTCAACAATCACACCACAAACCTAGCTCAGTATGATAGGAGAGAAAAAAAAAGAAGAAATTGCATGATAATATCCTGGTCCTTCCATTTATCTCACACGCTTCTCGAAACAGCCAAAGAAAAAGAGACAATAATTTCTTTTTCTTCTTTTCTGCCTCATAAGTTTAATCAGTCTACCAGACATTGTCTTGACATGATGGCGTGGTTGTGTTGTGGAAGAAGAATTTGGCAATCTGAACCAGAAGAAAGTTTCTAAATAGCCTTTGCAACTAAAACTAACCAGCCGATGTGTTGCAAACTCTTGTGAATAACCAAACCTTTTTGTATCATGAGCAGAGCTTACTGTTTCTTTTTATGTCAATCGGAATAAGGTACATATGAGGTATATAAATTTCGGTAGGTAAAGAGAGGATGGTGGGACTCGTGAAAATAAAAGCTCCAGCTAGTGAGTGCCATGCACAGTAGACTGAACTCGGACAAGGGACAACTAGCCTTGGCCAAGTATTTCCTGCCAGCTGGCCATACACTGTCCAATGGTCTCCAACTGTGTTGTACCTTGGGTTCATCCCTCCGACGCCTGACAAGGAGTCAAGATCAAAATAAGGGCCGGTGTGGTTGTAGTAGTAGTAGTAGTAGTCGTCGTAGTCGTATTAGTCGAGTAGCTAGTTATGTCCCAAGACGCATATACAGACCGAAAGAACGCTGAGCGACAGCCCTGAGCGACAGCTGAGAGACAGACCAGCAGACAACTCGTGACCACTGACCTGTCTGTGTCATCCCTTTATGTACCGTCATCTGGTCCCCTGCAACAATTGACCATCATCTATCATTCAATCACTCGTAATCAGTAGCAGCTTTATGGAGCTAATGTACAGTCACTTGTCAAGACTGTCCATCCAGTAGCAGCTTACCATGACTCCATTCATGGAGTATAGTACATCACCACCATACTGTCATCAGTAGCAGCTTACCCTGCTCAATTCATAGGGCTATGTACATACCATCCTATGTCATCTGTCATCGTAGCAGCTTTACCGGTCTGAACCAAGGTACACTGGCAAATCTTCTGAGCCTGTGTGGGGCTGAAAGGACTCAACATTATCAATCAGCTGTGGTAAGATAAAAGGACGCGTTACGGCTGTAGTACGCAGGACTGGCGGTCCAAACATGGCCCACTCTGTACTTCACAGCGTCCTCATGACCTCGTCCTCTCAAATCTGTCAGATACCCATTCCATGCACTTTTATCCACAAAGCCAATGTTCCTCTAATGCCCATTATGCTGCAGCAAAAGCTCAATAAGGAAAAAAAAAAAGCATGAAAAAAAAACCCCAATCCTATTGCCAATAACTTGAAGTTGGAAGTCCAAGCATGCGGGATATAACCTGTTTTAGATGAAGTCCAAGCATGCTGGGATATCACAGTGTGTACGGTAGGCAGCAGTGGACAATAAACTGAAGTGAGGCATGGGGTACGAAACCACACAAAAACAAACATAACGGAGGACAACAACTTATTGACACTGTTATTCCAGACTGGATATAGGTATGAACACCCATGGCAACACACAGTATGTTGAACAATTAAGTTATGGGAGAAAAAAAAGAAGTGCATGGCTAACAAAAAAATCTGTTGGTGCTCATGGGGTTTGACGGGTCTCGAACCTCCGCCGGGGCGTGTTTGGTACGGGGATTTTTCCCTCGGATTAACATTGGTTCGGACTCCAAGTTCCCATACAGTCCTTCGGAATATGCACTATAAAACTGAGAGGTTCCCATGTGTGTGAAGCACGCATAACATCTTGACACACACCATAAATCCCATCACCAAATTTCACGGAAGAGTAGGCCAGTTGTGGCCGTTGGTTATGGGATGACACGTTACACATAGCATGCACCCTGAGGGAGAAATGGAAGAATGAAGAGAAGTAAGGAGGAAAAGAAGAGTGATCGAGATGAACGATACTCGACTGGATGACACGGGAAACGACTGAATGAAGCGCCAGCTGGCAGCTCTTCAGTCGCACAACTACCCAGGTAGGCAACCCGTTGTGTAAACGAGTGTGAATGTGTAAAGCGCTTAGCAGGCTTTGTCTCTAGCGAGGAGAATAGGGCGCCTATATAAGTATTTTGTTATCTGTCAGCAGCAACATTCTTTCATCATTATAGTAATGACTTTGCTGAAGCTTCCATGAAAATAAAAGGGTGGCAGTGGTTGGCAGAATGGATACAGAAAGTTAGAATGAAAAGTAAGGAAAAATATAAGATCCTTCACTCGCAGAATTATGGAAACCATGTAAACAGTCTTGAAGACAGAATATGCGCTGCCTCTAGGCTTTCGTTGTGGATCAGATCATCAGGAAAGACATAGGCTGATGGTGTCTGTGGTCCCCTTGGCCGTCAAATCGAGATATACCCCCCAGTACTACACTTCCATAGTATTCACTACAAAGTGTTCAAACTACAGGAATCCCAACAGCACCCCCAAAGCAGCCAGTGAAGGGTAGGTTAGAAAAGTATGTACCCTGAAATAGAACGTGTGGAGCAAAGCATTCGTAAAATAGTTCAGCCGTCTGTGCGAGGCTGTGTAGAAGATCAAGTCATCAGATCTTTCATTCTTTCAGTCACGAGTCCCTCCCTGGTTTCTCTTTCCTGTTTCAGCTTTCTTGAAAAAGCATGCAACAATGTCACAAACATGGACTGCAGCTTTCCAATGCATGGTGCTGGTAGGGAGGATCCAGTGGGGGCTCTTTACATACTTGTAAGATGAAGACTTACCGTGGAACATTTGCTTTGTTTTCCCCACACCTCTGTAAATCATAGTCATTGTCGTACTTCTTCTTCATCAGCTAGGTTTAATGTCCCCTATTCCACAAAATAGATTAGTGCATGGTAAACTGAATCAGTTCAGAAAAAACGGACGTGCTTTTTTTAGAGGCTTTCTTACATTCCCGGCATTTACATGGATAATCATAAATGACACTAAGTAATGTTATTGAAACAGAAACTTTCCATGTTTCTGTTTTTTGAAATTACATGAGAGTAATTTTTTTAAGACATCCAATCTGAATATGTACTCAAAATAAGGACAGACATGTGTACTAAACTTGGTCATGGCACTTTTTTTTTACATGATGGTGCTTAGCTACGGATGGCCAATGAAACTGAGGGGTATAGATTCACACTATCCATGATCTCTACTAATCTGCATAAAAACGATCTCCTATCACTATTCTCACTGATCCCCAGACCGCACACCCCATATTCAACTCATATTACACCACCAAGCACACCCACTTAAGACCATGAAGTACAGCTGTATTTCCGTCATACAGGAGATAACCCTACCTACACCCACTCAATCTCAGCTATCCCGTGTGTCCCTCACCCAGTAGCTCATTCCTCAGCAAATTTTCACCAAATGAGACCGTGTTTTCACACGCCACCCGACGCCAAAACGACGCTCCTCCACCACCCACATGAGCCGCACACACTCATCCCAGACTTCCCCCACCTAGCAGCATCACCCAGTTGCACTTGGCGACACCTGTCTTCATCACTCAGGGCCTGCTTGTAGCACTTGCCTCCCCACCAGGCCCCCCGTGGGAGGCTGACGACACATCTGGATGACGGAGGCGCTGCGGGAGTCCTTCTGGGCTCAGGACGAAGTTCGCTGCGGTAGGCTGGGGGACAGGGACGGGCGCGGAGGCCCGGCACTGCCAGGGGCACGGGGAGGCGGTCCCTGTGGGGGAAGGGAATGCCAGAGAGAACCTGTTGATTGATGAAACGAACCGGGGCTTCTTGCCGATCGATGCTCGGGAGTGTGGGGATTTGATTTGGGTGCGAGGTCACGTAGGACGTTCTCCGTTTTGCCACTGCCAGTGGACAGAATTTTACATGACAATCACACACATACAATATGAATGGCTTGATTCATGCGGTGGACGAATCATACATGACAACCACAAAGCAATACAAATACTGCCAGGTTCAAGAAAAAAGAAAAAGAAATAAAAGAACACTGAAGGCGCTGGGGAGGACCCGGACGAAGCACTGCCCTCACCTGCCCCTGTGAGCAGTATCTGTTACCACCCTTGGCGGCCTGCCGGCTTTGTTGGACAATGGGTACAGGCATACAATTAGATGTAAATACAATTAATGACATGCTTTGATCTCCGCTGCATGTGAACCGAATTCATACATGACACACCAACAGCAAATGACAACTTAATGACCTGTTCAAAGCTTCCAAAATAAAGAAATAATCACATAAATAACGCACGGGAACACAACCACCCTATGAATGATACTGCATTTCAAAAACGGACATCAATGACCATTGAAGGTAGCTGGAACTGAAGGCTAGCTTAAAAGTGGGAGCAGCTCTTAATAAAACGAAACAAAAAAAAGAAAACAAAAAAAAAAAAAAAAAAAAAACAAAAAAAACAAAAAAACAAAAAGAGTACAGTTTAAAAGGAAACACTAGAGCAAAAACTCTTAACAGATGAAGAACAAACAAAACAATCCAATAAAACCTAAGGGGAAAAAAAGGATTGCGGCCCCTCAGAGACAGTGACAGATGATTGCAGATCTAGCTCCATAAAAACACACAGGAACTTTGCGATTTTTTTTTTTTGCTTTGTTGAAGGTGGTGGAGGTGGGGAGGAACCGGGTGAATGGTGAAGAGAGGCCATTGTGCCAAGCTCCGTCTTTCTGGGACTGTCAACCTTTTACATAAGAAGTATCCTCTCCATCAGAAACACCCACAAGACCACCATTAAAAATATGTACAAACAATTCATAACATGAAGTTCTTAACTCTTCCATTTACGACCGTGTAACGCTAATTATGACAGGATTGTAAAGATGAGTATAATGATTATAAAACAAGACTAATTATCGAAATATGTAGAATACTATCAAACTTGGTAGATTTTTTTTTTAATTTAATTTGTTCAGAAATCTGTGAATATACCGACGAATGTTTGCCGTCGCTCTAAACCTGTGAAATGCGCGAATTACCAAGGGAATGGCATGATGTAGACATAAAAAACTTATCAGCAAACTTAGGACAGATAAACCAGTGGTGCTGAAAGCACAACTGTCATTTAAGTTTTTCTCTGTTTTTTGTACTATCTACACTTTTTCTAAACACAAACGACCTTACTATTTAAGTGTATTTAGATGCGAACACCAAGATTACAACACCGGTATATGTTCTGTATGGATGTATGTATGGTATGTAGGTATGTATCTATATATATATATATATATATTTTTTTTTTTCTTCTTTTAGTTACAGTTCAAATCTTTTGCCAAGTCACTACTATGCGGAGAATGGTAGCCTTGCACTGTTTTCCCCCACGATACTTGTTCGGCATTACGCTCTATAGACATATCGTTTGCTTTGTAGTCATAAACCCTAGCTCCCTACCTTAGTACTGATTAGACACATACACTCCAGAAGGTTTACAACTTTTGCCAGGGCTCTAATGTAAGAACAGCACCCGAGGCGACCCCAACCCACGCTGCACTTCTCCGTGGATTTTGGTTCCCCCTCCCACGGCTAAGGACCCCGAGCGTGAGAGGGCACCGAGCCCCGATAAGCGCCCCGG
>JADBJO010028516.1:0-20057 GCA_016801955.1 Conus betulinus | reverse complement strand
AAAAAGGAAAAGAGCTGAGAAATGTTCTTAACCTTTTGTCATCACTAAATACACAGCAGATGTCAAACACTGACTAACGAAAAATGGTTTGAACAAATTGTTTAAACTACGGACACAGTTACATATTGCGGATACAAAGACCGCTAGTTCACTCCAGTGTGTTTTCCTTTTAACCCGATCAACTCGCCAGAAACAAGGGGGCTAAAAAAAAACACCCGAAAGTCAGATCACAAGTAAACAAGGACACACTGGAACCTAGACTAATGCGTTCCTCGTTCTCGCTTTATACCATTTTCAATTGTAGCAATGGTAACCCTATTTCTAGTAACCCCTATTTCTTATTTCATTCTTACAGTCCTTTAATTATTTAATGTCTTTGGGATTTTCAGGGGTGGTGCTGGATTCAAAAAGCAATTGAAAAGTCATGCCCCCCCCAAACCGTCACTGTCCTTCCTATCGAGCTGTCCTACATTACAGGAGAAGAATCACGATACGGTAAGAGGAAGCGCAGGAGAAGTGGGAGGAGTAGGGAGGATGTGGTGTTGTGGTTGTTGAAGAATGGATTTAGCTGAAAGAAAATTCTGAATCGTTTCTGTGGCACTTGACGAATTGTGGCAAACGCTGTACAAGTCAGAAGAGGCAGGACTGTTAACCCGGCCGTCAGGCAATAAACGATAAAAGAAGAATTCAATCAACTCCCCACCTTGTCGGCTGGCAACTTTGGCAGACGTCAGAACGAGTGTGTGCTTGGTTATTCTTCTGACGGACGCGTCCATCAGGGGTGACGGACCCCAGGAAACATCAGGCCTATCATTCACGGCGATGCTGAAGAGTGATTGTCAACAGTCCGTGACCTCGTCCCGTGGCTGCAGCCAGAGACTAGCTCAGACTGGCGCCCCTCCCAATTGCAGCCCTCGAGGAGTACGGACGACTCGTTCTTTTGGCACGACTGGAGCTAGCTCGACCACCGACTATATGTATGGGCGTTCATTCACACAGTGCGACGCTCTCTCCTATCCTCAGTTGACACCACCTTCCAAGGCACAGCGGAATATCCTCTCTCTCCCGGCTCACGCCCTCTTCGGGGACCAACAACCATCCTTAACAATCTACGCTCCCACTCTCTGCTCTACAACCGAGTGCTAAGGATGCTTCTATGAGGACGCCTCGGAGGCTAAAGTAGAAGTAGTTCTATGAGGAGCTGGAACCCAAGACAGAGAGGTATCTCAAAGGAACACCCCTTCCTTGGCTTCAGGGGCTCTTCGACGCCTGGGATGGTGCAGACCACACAGCTCCTTGTCCCGCAGCCATCGGCCTTCTTTCGTCACTGGCAAGCTCAGTGAGAACGGACAGCGGCTACTTGAGAGCCTTGCTCGCTTCCACGACCTCTGTACTCACGAACAACCTTCCCCACCAAGCAACACCACAGAGTGTCCTGGGGGGCCACTTTAGATCCCGTCACTGTGCATTAGCTGGACCTTCGTGATTTTTCACCCGAAGACCCTTGCTCAACCACGTCCTCGTCACCCTCATTAGCACAGTGCTGACGATGACATTGACCATTGTCCCTGGTCTGCAGCAAGGTTGCGTCATCGGCCCAAGAGAACTACCCACGCTCCACCAAGAGGAAGTGACGTCCTTGAATCAATACCGCCATGACGCCAGTGGCCGAACTGCGCGAACGCCTCCTCTGTCTCTCTGTCTCTGTCTCTGTTCCTCTGTCTTTCTGTCTGTCTGTCTGTCTGCTGTCCCTGTCCTTTCTCTCTCTTTCTGACTGACTTGATTGCTTCTGTGTAAGTTGTGTTCGATGTTAGTTTTTCAAGTGATACATATAGAAAATGACATAATACCTAGAAAAGCTCCGTTATTATATACATGTTTTTTATAATAGGGGCACCAAACCACGTTGGTGTCAAATGTTTTGTATGTGTCTGACTTCGGGAAGTTTTTTTTAATTCAGTTTTTTTTTAAAAAAATTACAACCAAGACGTGGGAGAAGTAAGGGCTCTGAGAGTTTCAGACAAAGAAGCTGGCAGTTGCAGGAACGGAACAAAAACGATCTACAGAACTGCCACAGACTTAGTATGTTTTCGTTTGGTCCCTGATTTAACATTTTGCTCAACGTATTTTGTACATTAATATGGACATATCTATTTAGTATCTATAATGTGGAAGTTCCGTTTTGACAGGTATCAGATTTAGCTGCGAAAAATAGTTTATAGTCCCGGAATCCTATAAGTTCAATCATCACTTTGCCAACTGGGTGTCAAGACAACTTAGGAAGACCAATTGTAAATTGTATGTGTTGTTGCCTGCTTGGACTTTATCCACCAGACACAAAAATAGATAGTTACTTGAATGTCTACAAAAAACTGCTAATCTGCTATCAAAGAAAGAGTCCTTTTTGATGTCATCTATAGTACTCTTGTTTGAATTATAAAAAAACTACATGATTACGCAAAGCTTTTTCACAGAAAGGAGACCAGCACACATAACTTTACTCATTGATTGGTTTTGGATTGTTATCCTTCTAACAATGTTACATCATGTGTTTTGTTTGTGTTATAGACTTCTAACACTGTGGATTTTTGTTGTTCATGATGATGCGCACCTCTTTAAAGCATAAACACTGCCGCTGCATTTCTGTGGGACCTATGAAAAAACAAATTCCCATGTAATCCGTCTGTCTGTCGGTCTGTCTGTCTGTCCTGACTGTCTGGCCTTGTCTCTGTCTATAGTTATTGTGTCTTTATTTTGTGTGTGTATGTGTGATGTGTTGTTAAGTTGGGTGTGCGTGCGGTTGCGTGCGTGTGCGGCGTGGCGTGCGTGGCGTGCGTGGCGCGGCGCGCGATAGTGTCGGATTGTGTGTGTGTGTGTGTGTGTGTGTTTGTGTGTATGTATGGTGTGTGTGTGTGTGCGTGTGCTAGCGCGCCGTGTGTACGGTACGTGTTGTGTGTCCGAAATGTTCCTTTTTCATATATAACTTTAGGCGAAACACTTACCTACAAGGTACGTAATGCGAGAGGGTACAGATCTTATTGCCATCAGCTTGCTCCCCCCAACAGCCATGTACGCAGTATATTTCTCACCCCTTCTCTGATCCCTGCATGTTGACACTGTCGAAACTTCGCACCATCCGAAGACGACACCTGTCCCTTCCGTCCCTGCATTCTGCATTGCGGCTGGATCATCCTTGGCATTAGAGCGGCTGGACTTCTTCCGTCTTGGTGGAAAACTGTAACTATCCTTGCATTGGTCTCGATCTCATGACCCGACACTTTCTCACCGTTTTCATTGAGTCCCTGAAAGTCTTATGACCAGAGGAACATTTCTCAGCGTTTCCCACTGGCCGATGTTAAAGTGGCGGCCTCGTGGGTTGGGCTGACTGGGCCGGTGTAATACGATGCGTCCAGAGCCTAGTGGAGCGCACGGTTGTGGTAAGGGACGCCATTCATCCGGGCTGGCTTTCTGAAGAACATCGTTCACAACAGCAGTTTGTCTCCTGTGGTTGGCCCTAGGCCAGCGCCTGGACTCATCCAGACGCACCCCTGCATTATCACGACCGGTAAAGTGTTCACTCCCCACAGACACCCCTACTCATTAGCAATCCAGTTCAGGTTCTCGTACAACACACCGCACCCACAATTAACAAACCAGGTCAGCTGTCGAATCAACGACACACAGACACAATTCACACACCAGTCAGGTTCATCAACAACAACACACCTAGCAATTAACAAAACTCAGTCAGCAGTCCTCACAACAAGCACACCTTGAAAATCAGTGGAGCAGCCAGCAACAGTGTCATCCATTAGATTCATAACCATCAAAAGGGTTAATTTACACATCTACAATCCAATATCGACACGCTCCACAATCAAATCAGGGCCAACGGCTTCAAATCCAGGGACGCCTGCCAATCCCACTAGAAACGGGATTAATCATACACTTACATTCACAACATGGCACGGGGGTTATTGGCAATCTGACAATTGTCTGAATCAGCGAAAAGGATTAGAGAGACACACTTTAATACATCAGCAAGCCCATAGTAGGCCAGAGTCAGGTGAATTTCAAACACCTTAACTCAATGATTTTCAATAGGCCTATAATCAAACGTTGATTTATCGAATACACCTACAATACTTATAGATTTCATTTAATACACCTATTATAATCCGAATAGACTTTATCAGATTCCTATAATCCTAATAGCTTTATCAATAACCTGCAATCATGACCAATCTATCAATACACCTGCAAATCACAACCAACCCGTAGGGATAAATCCTCAGTCTTATAATCACAGCCAACTGAGAGATAAATCCAAGCACTCTTCAATCACAGCCCAGCTAAGGGATTATTTCCTTTTTGTTTTTCTCTAAAGAGACTACTTACCATATCGCCTATCCCTGGCCAGAGACCAAGCTTTAAGCGCCTTACAATCTGCATTTTCGTTTACCAACAACGGGCTGCCTACCTGGCGTAGAGCCGGACCGAAGAGCTGCCTGCCAGCGCTTCATTCAGTCGTTTCCCGTGTCATTCAGTCAATATCGTTCATACAGTTTTTACAACTCTTTCATTCTTTTGATTTTTCACGCAGAGTTGCTTGCTATGTGTAACGTGTCATCCATACTACCGCCAAACTTTTGGCCAACTGACCTTCTCTTCCAACATTGGTGATGGGATTTTAACGTGTGTGCAAGATGTTATGCGTGTGTTCACACAGGGAACCTCGTTTTATAGTCTTGTTCGAAGAACTATTTGGGAAATAGAGTCAGAACCAATGTTAACTCCGAGGGAAAAATCCACTTGTATCGGAACGGCCCGGCAGAGATTCGAATCCGCAACCCCAGGATCACCAAAATTACGAGTCAGGCGCTCTACCCGACTGAACTATTCCAGCCCCCACATTCCTACAATTACAGCAGACAAGGATTGATTTACATTTCAACAATAATCACAACAACCAAAGGACTGATGCAGTTCTTACAATCTAAACCAACCAAGGACTGATTCACATTTCAATCATCACAACAATTAAAAGACTGATTCACATTCTTACAATCTAAACCACCAAGGATTGAGTCACATAAAACTTCAATAATCACAACAAACAAAAGACTGATCCACAATCTTACAATCTACACCAGCAAGGATGATTCGCATATCTACAATCATGACTACTGAAAGGATAAACACACATCTATAAATTATGAACAACTAGCAAAAGAATGAACTCACACACCCACACTTACAACACGCAAAGGGATTAGTCCATACCTCACATTTATGACACGCAAAGCGAGTTATCGACACACTTACAAATTAACGAACGACCGGCAAGGGGATTTATGCACCTAACATCAATAAATAACCGGCAAAGGGATTTATCCACACACTTACAGTCAGTAAACAACTTGCAAACGGATGAAGCCACACGGATGAATCAATAAAAAACTGCACAGTGATTAATATACACACCCTTCACCTTTCAAAAAAACAGTCAGCAAAATGAATAACTCCATACAACTACAGTCATTAAACAAGAATCAAAGGGATTAATTCACATACCCTACATTTAATAAAGAACCACCACATATTTATCCACACACCTATAATCAATACGCATCTTGCAAAGGAACAATTCCAAACCCCTACAAATAAACAACTCGCAATAGGGATTAATCCACACATCTAGTCAATAAACATCCAGCATGCAAAGAGATTCATGGCCATACCTGCACTCAATCTAAAAAAAAAAAAAATGATAATAAAAAACACCAAACGGATTTATCCCACACCAACAGTTAAATAGCAACTCGCAGAGGGATAAATCCACGCATACCAGGGGAAAAAGGAGACAGGTCTTAAGACTACTCATAGCTCTTATCCCACGGTATGCGGTGTTTGTAGGGGTGAAAAAATCCCAGGAAGTGAAAAGCGATGGTGGTATGGGCAGTGGAAATATCTATAGGATTCTTCCTATGTGCCACCCCGGGCCTTGTGTCTTTGCTTTGTGTGGTGGTGATGGCTGCATGTTGTCCACGCTTGCTTGCTCTGCTTTGCTTTGCTCTGCTTGCTGTGGGGTGCTATATGTAGTTTTTTGCCTGGCACAGGTACTGACATCAGCGGGGCATCCTTGCAGTGTTAGTCCTCTGGCTCGGCATAGCCTCTTTCACTTCCACACTGAGTCGTGCGTGGTTTCCAGCCACATCCTCCCAGAGGTAACTCATGGTAACTTGGCAGCGCGAGCCCCAAGGCTTAGCACGACGGTGGGGGGGGGGGGGGGGAAAGGATCTAAAGGAGTCAATGTCGAACAAAAAAAAATCTGGCAAACCAAGGTCCCACGGCAGAACAGGCGGGATGAAGATGCATTTCCCAACGGCTGTGAAGGCGGAGGAAAGCGACACCCTGCTGCAGTTCACAGTAGTGGGGGGTATCAGTATGAGTTAAGGCTTGTTTACCTACGCATGCAAAGATCAGACACCAGCGGACTCTGTGGAAGAAATCATTATGGTTCAACGGAGGGAAAAGGCAGTTACAGCAAAGTGGTGGAGTGCACAGAGCTAGATGAGGCACGTAGAATATCTCGGTCATGCACTGTATCCGCCTCCATCTTCAACCGTCTCGACCTTGTCTTGCCATTGAATACAGGTGGTGTCCAACGAGAGAGTGAGGTCGACGACGCGAAACTCTTCCTCACTTTAATCAGAATGCAGATCATCGCACATGTCATCAGTCATCCTTCTTCCTACCCCCTTATCACCAAGTCCTGTGGCGATGGGTGAGTGACGAAGCGACAGCCTTTTTAGGATACCCTACCCTGTTCAGTCTCATGTTTTCGGCTGTGTTGACTGACGCACTGACAGGCAGACAGACAAAGAAAAGAGACCCGCTGTCCCTCCCGCCCTCCTCTCACCAAGGCATGATGAGCGAGTAGAGGGAAGCGGCGGAGATCAACAACTGTAGGTGTCGCCACGAGTAGTCCCGCATGGCGTAAGCCAGGCCCGGGAGAAGCATGACGCCCACAGACCAGGCCGCCCCAGCCGTCAGCCCTGCCAGAGTCCGCCACTTCCTGGGCAGCAGCTCGATGAACATGGTGTAGCCCACCAGGCCCGACCCCTGAGGCACATCCGTCAGCACAGTTCTACATTAAAACCTCCGTCAGCACAATTCTGCATCAAACCTCCATCAGCACAGTTCTACATCAAAACCTCCGTCAGCACAGTTCCACATCAAAACCTCCGTCAGCACAGTTTCCACATCAAAACCTCCGTCAGCACAGTTCTACATCAAAACCTCCGTCAGCACAGTTCTACATCAAAACCTCCGTCAGCACAGTTCTACATCAAAACCTGATAAGTACGTGGGGGAAAAATAGATGAGTGTTTAAAAAACAAATTCATATTAAAGCAGCTATGGGGGAAAAATCGTAAACATATTACACTGACTGAAGTGATAAGAAAAGCAAACAGAGCCAGCTTCAAGGGACGTCACCACGTTGTAGGAAGTAGACAGGCACATAGAGCCTGCTTCAAGGGACGTCACCACGTTGTAGGAAGTAGACAGGCACATACAGCCTGCTTCAAGGGACGTCACCACGTTGTAGGAGGAGGGTTTTAAGTGAGGTGACTGCAGGATTTTGAAACAAGTTTGGAAAGGAAGTGTCAGTTTCAGTTTTATCAAGGAGGCGTCACTGCGTGCGGACTAGTCCATATACGCTACACCACATCCGCTAAATTTTAGACTACTCTGCGCATGAGTTTAAGCTGATGGATAAATGAATTAATGACTAAGATGAGAGAATTTTAAGAGGAAATTACGGCAAATTTGCCAGATTAAGGGACAAACAAATTACAAGACAAAACATGAAGCATTTCGACCTGTTGGGTCTTCTCCAGACAAGATGAAACAACATTGGGGACAATGAAAGCAAAGAACGAACAATCATTTCAACGCCCATCTTCCGCCGAATTCCAGAAGATAAGGGATTGCTCGTTCTTCCTTTTGGGTCGTCTTAAATGTTGCTTATCTTGTCTGAAGAAGATCTAAGAGGCCGAAACGCGTCGTGTTCTGTCTTGTAATTTGTTTGTCCCTGTTATCTGGTGGATTTGTTGTCATTTCCTTTTGAAATTTGGTTTAGGAGGAGACGTCAACCCTGTGTGTTTACTGTGTCCTTGCACAAAGGAAGAAAACGCCCCCATTCTCAAAAACGTTTCTAGTGTGTATATGTGCAAACCCCATCCCTTATTTCTGTCTATGGTCTGTCTTAAACCCCACAGCTCTTAATATGGAGTGTCTGGTTGGGGGTGACACCCGCCCTCACCCCACCTCTCGCCATATACAAAGAACTCTGTCCAGTTTGACGAAGATCTACCTTATTATTGTGGAGCTAGTCTGGGTACATAATTGAAGAGCTGTACAACAAAGCCACCATCGCCGTCTTCCTGAATGGCAACATAGATGACTGGTTCTGTATTACTGTCGGCGTGCGCCAGGGATGTCTGCTCTCACCAACCCTCTTCAATGTCTTCTTAGAGAGAATCATGGAGGATGCCTTGGAAAATTATGAAGGAACAGTTAGCATCGGGGGAAAAACAACTACCAATTTGCGATTTGCAGGTGATATTGGCGGCCTTGCAGGAAATAAACATGAGCTGATGAGCTTGGAACATTTTGACAAAGCAGCTTCCGAATGCGGCATGGAGATCAGCGCCGAAAAGACTGAGCTCATGACCAACAGTACTGGAGGCATTAAGGCAGAGATCAAAGTCAGCAGGACACCTTGGAAACCGTGAAGACCTTCAAATACCTAGGATCCGTCATACCTGATGAAGGCTCAAAGCCTGAGATTATGGCAAGACTGCACAAACAACAGCTGTAGTGGCGAAACTAAAAACTGTATGGAGAGACAGAAACCTCAGTCTTCGCTCCAAGATCCACCTGATGCGCTCCCTTGCCCTCTCAGTTTTTCTGTATGCGTGTGAAACTTGGACACTCGCAGTAGAGTTATAAAGAAGAATTCTAGCAACTGAAATGAGATGCTACAGAAAGATCTTGGACATCAATTACACAGACCACATGCCAAATGAAGAAGTCTGTAGAAATATTCAATAAGTAATTGGACCCCATGAAGACCCACTCAGTCGTCAAGAAGAGGAAAATGAAGTGGTACGGACATGTGTCCCGTCCCGTGTGGTTAGCAGGTATTGTCAGATGGGGTTGTCAGGTATGGTTGTCAGGTGTGGCTGACAGGTATGGTTGTCAGGTGTGGCTGACACGTGTGGTTGTCAGATGCAGTTGTCAGTCAGGTGTGGTTGTCAGGTGTGGTTGTATAAGGTTGTCAGGTGTGGTTGTGAGGTGTGGTTGTCAGGTGTGGTTGTCAGGCCTGATTGGGGAAAGAGATTGTCAGATGTGGTTGTCAGGTGTGGTTGTCAGGTGTGGTTGTCAGGTGTAGTTGTCAGTCAGGTGTGGTTGTTAGGTGTGGTTGTCAGATGTGGTTGTCAGGTGTGGTTGTCAGTCAGGTGTGGTTGTCAGTTGTGGTTGTCAGTCAGGTGTGGTTGTCAGTGTGGTTGTCAGCCAGGTGTGGTTGTCAAGTGTGGTTGTCAGATGTGGTTGTCAGGTGTGGTTGCCAGATGTAGTTGTCAGGTGTGGTTGTCAGGTGTGGTTGTCAGTCAGGGTGGTTGCCAGTGTGTGGTTGTCAGATGTGGTTGTCAGGTGTGGTTGTCAGGTGTAGTTGTCAGTCAGGTGTAATTGTCAGGTGTGTGTTGCCAGGTTCAGGTGTAGTTGTCAGGTGTGGTTGTCAGGTGTGGTTGCCAGGTGTGGTTGTCAGGTGTGGTTGTCAGGTGTAGTTGTCAGGTGTGGTTGCCAGGTGTGGTTGTCAGGTATGGGTGTCAGGTGTGGTTGTCAGGTGTGGTTGTCAGGTGTGGTTGTCAGATATGGTTGTCAGATATAGTTGTCAGATATTGTTGTCAGGTGTGGTTGTCAGGTGTGGTTGTTGTCAGGTGTGGTTGTCAGTGTGGTTGTCAGGTGTAGTTGTTGTCAGGTGTGGTTGTTGTCAGGTGTGGTTGTCAGGTGTGGTTGTTGTCAGGTGTGGTTGTCAGGTGTAGTCGTCATTCAAATGTGCATGTCAGGTGTAGTCGTCAGTCAGATGTGGTTGTCAGATCTGCTTGTCAGGTGTGGTTGTCAGGTGTAGTTGTCAGTCAGGTGTGGTTGTGCAAGTGTGGTTGTCAGGTGTGGTTGCCAGGTGTGGTTGTCAGGTATGGTTGTCAGGTGTGGTTGTCAGGTGTGGTTGTCAGGTGTGGTTTGTGAATAAGGCTGTCAGTTGTGGTTGTGAGATGTGGTTGTGAGGTGTGGCTGTGAGGTGTGATTGTCAGATGTGGTTTTCAGGCCTGATTGGCGAAGAAGGCTGTCAGGTGTGGTTGTCAGATGTGGTTGTCAGATGTGGTTGTCAGGTGTGGTTGTCAGGTGTAGTTGTCAGGTGTGGTTGTGAGATGTGAGGATTTGGTTGTCAGGTGTGATTGTCAGATGTGGGTGTCAGGTGTAGCTGTCAGGTGTGGTTGTCAGGTGTAGCTGTCAGTCAGGTGTGTGTGTGGTTAGGTGTGGTTGCCAGGTGTGGTTGTCAGATGTGGTTGTCAGGTGTGGTTGTCAGATGTGGTTGTCAGGTGTGGTTGTTCTCAGATATGGTTGTCAGGTGTTGTTGTCAGCTGTGGTTGTCAGGTGTGGCTGGCTGCCAGGTGTGGTTGTCAGGTGTGGTTGTTAGGTGTGGTTGTCAGGTGTGGTTGTCAGGTGGGGTTGTCAGGTTGTCAGGTGGGGTTGTCAGGTGGGGTTGTCAGGTGTGGTTGTCAGGTGTGGCTGCCAGGTGTGGTTGTCAGGTGTGGTTGGTCAGGTGTGGTTGTTAGGTGTGGTTGTTGTCAGGTGTGGTTGTCAGATGGGACATGTATTTATGTGTTCCCTGCAGACCATTGGAGGAATGTAGAGAGCCCACTTGCCTCTTGAAGAGCTCCGAGCAACACGCGGCAGACGATGAAGAAATGAAAGTTGGGGGAGAACGCCATGGCCACCGACACCGCCAACACGCCGACGGAACTGATGACGTAGATGGGCTTCCGGCCGAAGCGGTCGGCAAGGGAGGTAAATACGAAGGCACCCAGCCCCTGGCCCACCATCATCAGCGTCTGACTGAGCTCTGTCAGGGCCGACTTCTCACAGGTCAGGTCCCACTGCACACACACACAGGGGCAGGCAACTCTTCTCTCCTCCTACCCCACCTCTCTCTCTCTCTCTCTGTTAGTTTGTTTTGGTTGGTGTTGTTTGTTGGTATCGTCATGTTTTGATGCATGCCTTGTATCATTTAGTACTAGCTTCGTAGAATAGTAACGGCAAATAAGAAAAAAAAAAAATGGCTAACTAAGCAAATACTTTCACCGTTTTGAAATAAAAAAATCATTGTCATTGTCATTCTCTCTCTCTCTCTCTCTCTCTCTCTCTCTCTCTCTCTCTCTCTCTCTCTCTCTCTGTCTGTGTCTGTGTCTGTGTCTCTCTCTCTCTGCTCTGTCTCTGTCTCTCTCTCGTATCATGATCATTAACGTCATCACCATCCCTGTGTTCACCTGCCAGTCTCACTTGCATGCCCCCGTGAAGGCTCCAGTGAGTCTGTGTCGGAATCAACTGCCTCTCCACCCTTTCAATATGTGTTTAGGTCTCTGTCTGTCTGTCTGTCTGTCTGTCTCTCTCTCTCTCTCTCTCTCTCTCTCTCTCTCTCTCTCTCTCTCTCTCTCTCTCTCTCTCTCTCTAATCCAAACACAATCAGCACAATTCGATCTCCGATAACACCAGAAACCATGTTCGTCATTGGATATGGGTCCTCTTGTCCCCCTCATTTACATACATGTTTGCTAAAATACAAACATTCAACCAGCCGCCGTGGCGAAGTGGTTAGCGTCGCGGACTCCCGGCTGGGAGGTCGTGGGTTCGAATCCCATCAGAGTGGTGACAGTGAACAGTGCGTTTGCTTTGCGGCGTGTGTTGCTCTCAAATGATGTTCAGAGAAAATCCTGGGCCCATCCACAAAACAAGACACAAGCCAGCAAAAATTTATGGAACAGCTCGAGTCCAATCTCGACAGCAGGTTGTCAAAGATGGTCGAAACACTGCAACAATCATTTGATCATAAATCAGCACAGCTTCTCCAAGCAGTGAACTGCCAAGCTGAGACAATGAAAAACATCGAAAGAAATCAAGAAGAGATGAAGTCAATCATCAGTGTGTTTGCTCATGATATTGCTGAATTACGAGACTCAGTGAACGCTAACACAACCAGCATCAACAATATGAGAGCAACAGGAAGAGCTGCACAGATCTGTTGATGACTTGCAAGATGAAATTGACCGACTCGAGAGCTTTTCCAGGCGCAACAATGCAAAATTTTTTGGCATTCCTGAGGGGGGCAATACGAATGTTGCGAGAGTGTCATCCAGGAAACATTGTCCAGTTATTTGCCTGACATGAACTGGAAGACAGATGTAATCGAACGTGCACATAGATTGGGCAGACAGAATCCAAAAAGCACCACACCTCGCCCCATCATCGCCAAATTCCAGAGATGGGGAGATCTGATGAATGTGATGAAGGCCCATTCTGCCAGGGACAAGATGAAAGAGGATGGCATTCGTGTTGCTCAGGACTTGACAAAACGGCAGTCAGCCAAGTTGAAAGAGCTGAGAGAGCAAGGCAAAGCTGGTTATTACACCAACGGCAAGCTGAAGGTCATCGATCACCCCCGATCCATCCCTGATCGCGATCGGAACAAAGAAAGGGAAGAGAACGCCACCCCGCTCAGAGATGCCACGCCCCCCCCATCAACACGACAGAAGGTCACAAGCAGCCAATGGGAAACGCAGGAAAAACGAATGACGTCAGAGACTGCCCTGTGCCCACGGCCCATACACCTACTGATAAACTGTTAATACAAGGCGCACAGCGAGCCAGCAGCAAACCCAAAACTCTCAATCGTGACCAGTGAGAGACAGGCCAACCTGTTAGAGACTTGGGGAGCGGGGCGGATGATTGCACGGGAAATACGGTTCAGAATAGTGAATAGGGAAGTGGCCGAGGCCTGCAACGCGGCACAACTATACTACATACAGCTGACACAAACACTCACAGGCCCATGCACGGACAAGACAGACTGGGTGAATCGAGCAATGTAACTATCACAGATACAAACAAAACAACAAAACACAACACACGCCATCCAGAAACAGAATTGTTTTCTCTCTTTCTTTTCTTATTTGGAACATTGAAGGCTTGATAAACAAGCTATCTGATCATGATTTTATTTATTACATTAAATTGTTTGATGTTTGTTGTTTGATGGAGACTTTTACTTTTCCCTTCATTGATTTCAGTATTCACTTTGATGACTATTTTGTACTGCATTCGCCAGCTGTTAAACTATCCAGGATGGGTAGAGGTTCAGGAGGAACAATGATTTTAGTTAAAAATTCCTTAAAGCAATTTGTATCTGAAGTTAAGACACACGTTGATAACATGCTATGTGTTCGTTTGTGTAAAATCACTTTTTGGTTGTGAAAAAGATGTTTTATTTATTGGAATGTATAATCACCCAGTTGGCAGTCCCTACTACAAAGAAAAAGATTATGATTGTGCCATTGAAGAACTTGAACAGTTTGTGTTATCACTCAGTGAAAAGGATGAAGATGTACACATAATCATTGGTGGCGATATGAACGCTAGAATTGGAAACTGGTGTCTGGAATGCGATGATGTTTCTTTTGATGATGGTAGGACTTTTGTTCAGGACGATTTATTTCAAAGAAGATCAGAAGACTTAAGTGAAAATGGCTTTGGTAGACGTCTAAAAGAATTCTACAGCTCTCCAAATTGTACCATTGAATGGTTTAATTCAAAAAGGCTTTGATGGTTCTTATACATTAATTTCAGATAATGGAGATAGTGTGATCGACTATTATTTTTGTTCCCCTGATATTTTGTCCTTGATAAACAGTTTAAAACGTTTCTACACGTATGGAATCTAAGCACATGCCTGTCGAACTCCGCGTAAAAAGAGACATTCCCCAAGAATCCACTGTAGAGGACACTGGAGAGTTTAGCAGTAAACTTAAATGGGACCCTACCAAAGAGCATGTTTTTCGTGCAAATGTATCGTCCCTTGATTCTCTGAACGCCCTGGAAGAGGCAAACACACTGCTAGATTCTGAAAATATCGATTTAGCTTTGAAAAGATTTTCAGACGTTTTAATCCAAGCAGGCGACTGTATGCGACGCACGACAATGATAAGAGGCAAAAAATTTGAACGTAAAAAGAATTGGTACGATCGGGAGTGTGACTCACAAAAACGCAATGTAATACGTGCACTTGGACGCTATAGGCGCTCGAAAAAGGATGAACATAAAACAAATCTTAGACGGGAACGATCTCAGTATAAAATGTGCTTAAGGAGAAAAGGAAAACTTATTATGATAATATAAGAGAAACATTAATGAAAGATAGATTTGATGGCCGCAGATTTTGGTCGCACGTGCGCAATGTCAGAAGTAAACCGCGCCAAGCGCGCCTTCTATAGAAATAGGACAGTGGAAAGATCATTTTGAACGAATACTAGGACAGGTAAGTGATCATAGCAGTGATGAAGCTAATGTTACCTCAAATGACGAAGAAGACATTTTCATACCAGTTCTGGATGCACAAATTACAGCAGATGAAGTTAAAAGAGCTATCCATAAGCTGAAGTGTGGGAAATCCTCAGGAATTGACGAGATTTGTCCAGAATTTTTTTAAATCAATAGAAGGTCTTGTTACTCCTTTTTTAACGAAATTGTTTAATAAATTATACAACTCCGGCTACTTTCCTGAAGACTGGACTCGATCAATCGTAATCCCCTTGTTTAAGAAAGTGATCCAACCATTCTCGATAATTATCGCGGAATATCACTTCTAAGTATAATTAGCAAGGTTTTTACACAAGCATTCTAAATATTCGCCTTTACAGCTGGGCCGAAAGTGAGGAGAAAATATGTGAAGAACAGGCAGGATTTCGGAAAAAACTACTCCACAATTGATCACATTTTTACATTAGTAACTATGATACGCGATACCTTAAACCATGGAATTAAAGGCAAACTATATGTGGCTTTTATAGACTATATGAAAGCGTTCGATACCGTTGATAGAGACCACTTTGTGGAAAATACTAACAAAGATTAAAACTTCAACAAAAAATGCTACATATGCTCCAGGGCATGTACTCTTCAGTACAGGCTTGCGTGAGGTGGGGCGCTTCTTTATCAGACTTTTTCGAATGTCCAGGCGGTTTAAAACAAGGTTGTTTATTATCTCCAGTTATCTTTTCATTATTAATATCAGATGTTGCAGAAGAGGTGACTGCAAAAGGAAACACGGTTTTCAATTTTTACCAGGCCTGAGAGAAATTTTCCCTTTTTGTTCGCAGATGACATTGTCTTAATGTCCTTAACTCCTGTTGGGTTGCAAAATCAACTAGATAATCTGGCCAGAGCCTCAGACAGATTAGGATTAACTGTTAACTTAGATAAAACAAAAATTATTGTATTCAGAAAGGGGTGGTCTCTCACGCACAGAAAAAATGGTCTTCAAAGGGACAGAAGTAGAAATCGTAAATAGCTATAAATATTTAGGTTTCACTCTTACAACTAAATTGTCCTTCGTTTCTGCTTTAGAAGGAGTAGCTAGAAGAGCCAAAGCTAAAGTTGTGGACATTATGAAAACCATGTGGAGCTTAGGAGGTATGAATGTTACGTTGTTTTTTTTTTCGCTTTTCGATGCACAAGTCAAACCTATGCTGTTATACGCTTCTGAAATATGGGGACAACACAATTTAAAATAATAGAATCTGTACATCTCTTCGCTTGTAAAAAAACTTTTGAATGTGAACCTTAGAACCCCAAACACAATGGCATATGGCGAGACAGGAAGATATCCTCTATACATAGATAGCACCATCAGTAGTCTGCGTTATTGGTTTTTAGTACAAAAGATGACTCTTCGTCGTTTACCGTATCAAGCCCTCGTCATGCAGTATAATTCAGTGTCCCGTTCTAACAGCGGAGGACATTCACAATATCCTAACTGGTCTATTTCAATAAAATCATGCCTTGATCGATATGGTTTTTCAGAGGTTTGGTTAAATGGAGGAGTAGGAAACGAAAGACAGTTTTTAAGAATATTCAGACAGAGAATGATAGACTGTTTTCAACAAGAGTGGGTAGCTAAAATAAATGAAAGTGATAGATTTAAATTTTATAGAAACTTCAAATCATCTTTAGTGTGTGAACAATCTTTCAGTCATAACGATAAACAAATTTAAAACAGCGTTTACAAAATTTAGGCTTGGTATCAATGAATTACAGATCAATAAACGTTTTGGCTTAAATATTTCAATTAAATGTCCATTTTGTGATAATATTGAAACTGAAATACATTTTCTATTTTACTGTGCAGAATATAAAGAAGTTAGAGAAAAGTACGTAGCTAAATATTTTTATGTCAACTCTTCAGACGAAGGGCTGTGTACGTTCTTATTGAGTAATGAAAATACCTTAGTACTCAGAGATGTGGGGATGTATATTTTTTTATTCATTAAAGCATAGAGAAGAACGTATGTTAGCCAACAGCTAGCCCTTTTCACCACGTAGAGTCATCATGTGTTTGTTGTTATTTTTGCATGATGCCATAAACACATATACATGTTGCTCACGAAGTGGTGGTTATATTTGTTTATATTGCTGGGTTGGAATGTTGTCTATAAAGCTATTATTCTGTCAGTGTAGTACGGCCGGTGGCCTTACAAGTAAAGTATTTCCGAGTTCCGAGTTCCGAGTTCTATCTCTCTCTCTCTCTCCCTAATCCAAACACACTCAGCACAATTCGATCTCCGATAACACCAGAAACCATGTTCGTCATTGGGATATGGGTCCTCTTGTCCCCCTCATTTACATACGTGTTTGCTAAAATACAAACATTCAACCAGCCGCCGTGGCGAAGTGGTTAGCGTCGCGGACTCCCGGCTGGAAGGTCGTGGGTTCGAATCCCATCAGAGTCATGTGGGTTTTTCTGCCCGACCGGCTCCTACCCAGAGTTGAGTTTGCTGCGTACTCAGTCGGGAAGACTAGGACCACACAGTCGAGTTTCATCCACTTAATGGATGCGTTTCTGAGAGTGTTGCTCAAATTTCCTGACCAACACTGCAGGTGCCTGTATCTCTCGGGCCTGGTTGACGCCAGGATATATTATGAAAGGAAGAGTAGAGTACAGCCCTGTCATGTAGTCTCAGACCGAAATGGAAATCCGTAGCATCATCTTAATCATCCTCATTCTCATCGATCAGCATAAAAAAAGTCTCAAATTCTGTGGCCCTTCATGCCCTGCTCTCATGGTGACCTCAATTTCGATGTCCTCTCCACGTCTGTGACCTTGGTTTGGTTCCGCTCGGGGTCACCGGTATCGCTGAGTCCATGGGGACTGTCGTTGGACGGACGTGGTGTCACCCTCCGGAGGGAGACCTCACTCACGCCGGCTCTGTGACTAAGCAATTATTGCCGTCAGTAGGGGGCTTAGTAGGTCGTGTCCTGCGTATGTTAGATCAGAAGAGGCGCGACTCAACACCACCGAAGTGACTCGGAAGCAGTGCAGTGTCTCCTCCGGTGGGTTGCCTCTTGACTGCTCCCTGTGGATTACCGGTGCCGGGGCTGCGGTGGGACCGACCGGGCTGTGGCTGTGGACGGGTGTCGGAATGAGCGGCGTGGGTGCACTGCCTCTAAAGTGGCGCAGAGGTTGGGACAGCAAAAAAACAAACAAACAAACATTCAGACCTTGTATCTCACCTCTCTCCTTGCCCCACCCCCCTCCGCTCCTTTCCTCGTCCATACAGCTGTTCTTCCACACACTCTCACCACCATTCAAACACGAAGACCTGTACCTCAGTGAAGACTGAGGCGTCTTTGGATCCCTCGTACTGAAATCCATCCACACACGGCAACTGGAACACTTGAGTATCCCCTGAATCATTCTGTGTCACCTGTACATAGACAGTATCCCTGAATCATTCTGTGCCACCTGTACATAGACAGTATCCCTGAATCATTCTGTGCCACCTGTATGTAGACAGTATCCCTGAATCATTCTGTGCCACCTGTACATAGACAGTATCCCTGAATCGTTCTGTGCCACCTGTACTTAGACAGTATCCCTGAATCGTTCTGTGCCACCTGTACTTAGACAGTATCCCTGAATCGTTCTGTGCCACCTGTACATAGACAGTATCCCCTGAATCGTTCTGTGCCACCTGTACATGGACAGTATCCCTGAATCATTCTGTGTCCACTGTACATAGACAGTATCCCTGAATCATTCTGCGCCACCTGTACGTAGACAGTATCCCTGAAATCATTCTGTGTCACCTGTACATAGACAGTATCCCTGAATCCCCACCTGAATCGTTCTGTGTACCACCTGTACATAGACAGTATCCCTGAATCATTCTGTGTCACCTGTACATAGAACATATCCCTGAATCATTGCTTGTCACCCGCATATAGTAGCAATCGATTTGACCTATTCTCCTTTCTTTGAAGCAAGAGTCCAGCGCATTGAAAGTCCCTGGATCAGGAAATTATGGTGAAGTTATATGTGTAGGAATGCATTAGGTGCACAATGGATAAAGATGAATTCTCTTTCCAAGTGCTCGCCTACTTGATCTCGTTTCTGTTTCTGATTTACATGTTTCTGATTATCTTTCTATCTATCTATGTATCTGTCTATGCATCTATGTATCTATGCATCTATATGTCTATGTATGTATATATGTATGTATGTATGTATGTATGTATGTATGTATGTATGTGTGTATGTATGTATGTATGTATCTCTTTGAAGTAAATCCTATATCTGTCTATGTATTTCTGTATCTATGTATCTATGAATCTATCTATCTATCTATCTATCTATCTATCTATCTATCTATCTATCTATCTATCTATCTATCTATCTATCTATCTATTTTTCCTCCTCTCCACACTTCGTTTTGTTCCATTTACTACCCTTCCCTGGCTGCTTTGGAGGTGCTGTTGGATTCTTTTTTGAACCCTTGGTGGTGAGAACACCACAGAATTATGGACTGTGGTGTGTCTTTATTTGACACCAAGAGCACAGACACAATCAGTCGTGTCTCTCTGATGAGTCCGATCCAGCGGACGAAAGGCCTAGGAGTAGGCAATAGTAACAGATGTGCCTTCGAGAGGGATTGCGTATGGTTCCCTCAGGTAGCTAGTGAAGGGCTTCTCATATTTATAATATATTTACCCCCCAGTTTTTCTTCATATTCATTTTTTTTTTATATAAAAGTTCAAATCTTTGCAAAGTCATTACTATAACGACTGAAGAATTGTTAGCCTGCACTTGTTTTCCCCCACTACTCAATTGTTCAACAATATATATATATATATATATATATATATATATATATATATATATATATATATATATATATATACAAACGGAAAACTTGCTATTGCGCTACCAAGGAGCAATGCCCTCTGAACAACCAGTGCCTCCCTGACAACATTGTATACCAAGCTACTGTGACAACAGATAATAGTAAAGAGACATATATAGGCATTACTGAAAAAAAAATTCAAAACTAGGTATGCCAACCATAAGCAATCGTTCAAGTATGAAAAATACAGAAACAAAACGGAATTAAGTAAACACGTATGGTATCTTAAGACAGCAAAAATAGACTTTAATATAACATGGAAAATAGTCAAAAGAGCAGCGGCGTATAACAACAGCACCAAGAGATCCAGCTTGTGCACAACAGAAAAATGGATAATCTTGTGTAAGCCCGGTATGGCAACACTAAACACAAGAGTTGAAATGACAGACAGTTGCAGGCATAAAAGGAAATTTTTGTCAGTAAATATAAAATAGCAACCCTTACAGAGCCCCTCATGCAACACAATTAGCAAAGAAGATT
>JADBJO010028515.1:15000-20058 GCA_016801955.1 Conus betulinus | reverse complement strand
GTGAGAGAGAGTGTTCACTCAGCACATCACTTAATCGGTGGTTGCTCATCGATGCATCAGAATTTCGTGGTTCTTCTATTTCTCCACCTTCCCCAATACTTCTAAATTCCGTTAGTGCTGACATAGGACGGAAATGACCTTTTGTTGAAACATGAAGGGATCGATCGTCCCTGTGACGATGGATCCTTCAAGTCGAATCATGTGTTCGGGTACCGAGTCGTGGTTCTTGCAGTTGGATCGAATATTACCGTTAATTTGACGTATGTAAAAAAAAAAAAAATAAAATTGTCGGGCATGTCTGGGTTGGAATTATCTGGGTCAACGTGTGGTTATTACATATGGTAGTTTTGTATTGGTAGGATGTGGCCAAAAAAAAAAAAAAAATGTAAACTTCGCGAATTTGATTAGAAAGTGGTTTGCGTGGCAAGGGGAAAGCAACTCAATTCATGTGGTTGATTTAGTTCCCTTGTTGTAAGAGCGCATGGGAAGTGTTATTTTGCCGCCGCCACCCCTCACCCTCCGTTTTGTTGTAGAAAAAAGAAACACACGAAGGTGCTGGGGAGGACCCAGAGAAGCACTGTCTCACCTGTGTACACCCTGGAGGCCTGCGCTGTGTTGACGATGGGTACAGGCACGCGCAGGACACTCCATTAAGATATCAAGGGACATAACTGCTCCTGAACAGAGAGGTAAATCAGACTACAGGATGCAACTCATAACAGCCTTAAAGTAGCATCCCATGGGTTGTACCAGCCGTATTTCATGACTGCAGAGCCCACCGGCGGAAAAAAAACACCTCCAGCTGTCGAGCACACCCCACAGACCAAACCACCCCTGCCCACGGACAGATGAAGACAGTGCCACTCCAGGACACAGCCAAGCTTTCGCCATACGGTCTTATGTGCCCTCAAGAGAGAATCCAAAAGTTGTAGTCTTCCCATTGTCAACAGGACTTTCCCTGTGGTCAGTGGGTCTTTCCACCCGAAGGTGCTGGGGAGGACCCAGAGAAGCACTGTCTTCACCTGCCTCTAGAGCAGTCCTGTACCACCCTTGGAGGCCTGCGCTGTGTTGACGATGGGTACAGGCACGCGCAGGACACTCAATTAGGATATCAAGGGACATAACTGCTCCAGAACAGAGGTAAATCAGACTACAGGATGCAACTCATAACAGCCTTAAAGTAGCGTCCCCATGGGTGTACCAGCCCGTATTTCATGATCTGCAGAGCCCACCGGCGAAAAAACCACCCTCCAGCTGTCGAGCACAGGGGATGTCGAGCACACAGTAGGATGTGGCAAAAAAAAAAAAAAAAAAAAACAATGTAACTTCGCGAATTTGATTAGAAAGTGGTTTTGCGTGGCAAGGGGAAGCAACTCAATTCATGTGTTGATTTAGTTCCCTTGTTGTAGAGAGCGCATGGGAACATGGGAAGTGTTATTTTGCCGCCACCCCTCCCCACCCCTCCGTTTTGTGTAATCTGTTCGCTGAAGATAAAAGAGAGAATGTATTTGTCCTATTTCTATAGATTGATGACTAGTACAAGCCCCCCCCCCCTCCCCTCTCTCTCTCTCTCTCTCTCTCTCTCTCTCTCTCTCTCTCTCTCTCTCTCTCTCTCTCTCTCTCCTCCCCCACCCTCCCTCTCTCTCTTTCTCTATCACCCCACATCAGTATTGAGCTCTTACCCCTTAGGAAAAATAAAGTAAAAAAAAAAAAAAAGAAAAAAGAAAAAAAAAAAAAAAAAAAAAAAAAAAAAAAAAAAAAAAAAAAAAAGAAGAAGAGAAAAAGAAAAAAAAAAAAAAGAAAGAAAAAAAGACCCATGATAAGACAAAGTATGGACGATTCGCTGCATTTGTAGTTTTGCCGAGCATGGACTCCCAGTTCTCGCTATTATATACACATGCAGGAACCACAAGATGTCTTCGTTGTTGTTGTTAGGGTTGTTGTTGCTGCCCTTTTCTACTGGTATTGTCGCTGTAGCAGCAAGTTACGAAGTACCACCAGGTCAGTTCTTTTTAGGGATCGCCATGTCTCATTTATTGTCGTCACCGAGGCTTCTCAGACGCGCGTCATCAAGTTCTATGAATCGTTTGAATGACGGGATGGATAGACGGATGGATTGATAACAGATTGGTTGGTGGATAGACAGACTCGGATAGATCAGCAGATGGAAGAAGGAGTGGAGATAAACAAGACGCTGTCTGAAAAAAGAAAAAGAAAAGAAATATCATTAGAGAGAAATGGGCGTGCTAGCTTACAGAGGAAGGGGAAAACAAAGTATTGATCTGCCTGTCAGGATCGCCATCTCTTACTCCCTCGCCTCTCCCCCCCCCCCCCCCCCCCCCCATCCCCTTCCCCGTTTCTCCCTCCTCCCACCCACCACCAACACATCCCCCCACCCCACTCCCACCCACCCTCTCCATGCTCCCACTTGTTCCCTCCCCTCCCTTCCCCTCCCCTCCCCTCCCCTCCCCTCCTTTCCCGGCCGTGTGTGATGATGGGGGTGACACAGCGGGTCTACTCGGTGCAGGACCCCACATCCTATCAGGCTGCCGGCTCTGTGATCAGGGAGGCGCGGGCAAGTGCGCCGCTGAGCATCTCTGTCGGTCTGATGTGTCTGTCTTGTTTGTCTGAGGTCTGTCTGTCTGTCTGAGGTCGGTCTGTCTGTCTGTCTCTGTCTTTGTGTCTGTCTTTGTCTTTTCCTTGTCTCTGACTCTGTCTGTCTCTGTCTCTGTCTCTCTCTCTCTCTCTCTCTGTCTCTGTGTCTGTCTGTCTCTGTCGCTGTGTACCTGTCACACACACACACACACACACACACACACACACACACACACACACACACACACACACACACACACACACATATGAGAGAGAGAGGTCTGTCTGCCTGTCTCTCATTCATATATATATATATATATATATATATATATATATATATATATATAGAGAGAGAGAGAGAGAGAGAGAGAGAGAGAGAGAGAGAGAGAGAGAGAAGTGTTCGTATCAAACAAACAACAGTCGTGGATGGAATGAAGAGTTAGAGTCATATTCATTATCATATACGTTTAACGGGGAAGATTTAAAATAAACATATATCAGCCATTCCGTTTACTGACCCCCCACCCACCCCCACCCCCACCCCTTCGAATTCTTTCTCCTACCACGGTGAAACTTCAGCCTCCTTTGTCTCCCCTCTTCCCTGCTAGACAAGAGGGCTTCGCCTACCAGAGGGCGTTGCTATTTCTGGTGCGTTGGGAGAGGAAGGGGGGGGGGGGGGGGGGGTGGGGGAAATAATAGCTGAAGGTAATTGGAAAAGATTTCCCTTTTGACATGCGGCTCCTGAAGACAACATTTATCGGTGTTTGTATGGGAGATGAACTAAATTTTGATCCGATGAAAACTTGAAATAGAAACCAGATTGTGTAATCTCTGTCCCGTGTAAATATTAATAATTATATATACCTCGGGCTGCGCGATTCTCCGAATTGTGTAAACTTCCTGTGATTGGTGGGGGAAGCACTCAGTGTTCACCTGTTGAGTCATCTCACCATGTTCCTCCACCTGTTGAGGCGTCTCACCATCGCAGTGTGACGGCGAGGTCAGCCTTATGTCATGTTGCACGTGTTGTCTGCCTTCAACCGCTGCAGGTTGACTGGTGGGAAGGTATGCCTTCGCCGTGAGAAGATTCGGAGAGCGAGAATGCCCAGGGCTGCTTCTACCAATCCACGAATGTAACTGTTTTTGATGCACGGGGATAAAGAGGAGGGGGGTGATTATTATGCAGAAAGGTTTAAACTTCTTCGACTTCTCGCACTGTAGAACATTAAACTCGATCTTATCGAAGTGGGATTTAAACGGAACGAAGCTGAATTAGACTCTGGGTTGTTTCAACTTCGTATTTGCTTTTCACTATCAACAGTTGAACGCCGAGGTCCTTTCCTCCAATCGGAAACAAGTTAACACAACTGGACGAATCATTTAGCCCAACGTATGTAACAGCATTTATAAACAGAGACTGAGAGTGCTTCGTTCAGCAGAGGGCGTTGCTATTTCCGGTGCATTGGGAAAAATATAAGAGCTGAACGTAATTGGAAAAGATTTCCCTTGTGACATGTAGCCTTTAAAAAGAAATCAGAATCAAGTCATGTCCTTGAGTCTAATCAAGAGAGAGAGAGAGAGAGAGAGAGAGAGAGAGAGAGAGAAGAGAGAGAGAGAGAGAGAGAAAGAGAGCGATGTTTATCACCAACACTATTTAGCCTTACTCAAATAAAATGTTGGTTTCCTGAAATAAGATACCCGTCAGGTGGACTTCTCGGAACAAGATCTGCATGGAATCTTCATAAACCTGTTTGCAGCTCTTGTCATACACACATCCTAACACAGTAAGTTAATAATTCTCAGGACAAATTCGTGGGAACAGGAGATAGATTATGCACCTTCACAAAATAACCTGTATGTATCTCTCCCAACACAATAACTCCGCACGGGTCTTTTTCATGTGTACATGCTTGTCTAAAAAGAAACAAAACAAAAATTTTTTGAAAACCTTTGCTAATACTTTTCTGGCATGATTACACAATTCCAACATACACATGGTGTCAGTTGTGTCAAGTCATTCTCCCATTCATTCCTTCAAATACAAAGAACATCAAGACAAATGTCATAGGGTATTTTGATTTGAACTCTTTATTATAACAACCCTTATATCTGTACATACATGAATTTGTTATTAATTTGTTTTAAAGTAAGTACTTTGCCAAATCTATGTTGAGGGATGAATGTGTGAGAAAATGGAGGAATTGTTGAGTGGAGGGATGAGAGAGGTGACATTAAAAATGTGAAAAAAAAAAAAACAAAAAAAAAAAAAAAAAAACCCTGCACGAACTCGAGAGAACAGCAGTCAAGTCGTACAACTCGACAGTGTGCTGTTTGTGTCCATCCCTACCACACACATCGGGACACAGCGACTCTCTGCAGATATTCGTGGGAACAGGAGCCAAGCCATAAAATGTGTGAATGAAGCCTGTTGGAGTCGGTCCCAACAAAATGAATATCTTCACA
>JADBJO010028515.1:5000-7500 GCA_016801955.1 Conus betulinus | reverse complement strand
GGAACTCAGAGGGCGGTGTTCCATATCCTCGGCACCCCGAAACGTTACCGTCACAGTTGACAAGAGATTGGATCGGTCCCGAAAAAACAAAACAAAACAAAAAACAAAACAAAAAACAAAAACAAAACAACAAAAAAAAAAAAAACCTCAGTCATGAGTCTGTTATGACGAGACGGCACGGTCGTTTTTCCTCCTACGTTTTGAACATGACGTCAAACGCTGAATTCCTGTAAGCTAATCAAAAGTGGTGTTTGTAACTGATTCTTTTAGTGTTGAAGTATAGGCTGAAAATAAAAAGAAAAGAGGCACAGGTTTCCATTGAAAACAGATGAGCCGATGCTGAGCCTGTTTCAGCATCGATTTTCATCCTGTCAAAGCTGCTCTCTATTCTGAGCATGTCTTCTCTCTATCCATAAATGAAATTCTCGATCTCTCTCTCTCTCTCTCTCCTCCTCTCCTCGTCTCTCTCTCTCCCTCGTCTCTCTCTCTGTTCTCTCTCTCTCTCTGTGTGTGGGTGGTGTGTGTGTGTGTGTGTGTGTGTGTGTTATTTGTAACGACTGAAGAAATATTTGTCGGAAGTTTACCTTGCCTGTTTGGTTTCTTTTTTTCCTTTTCTTTTTTTTTTTTTTTTACAAAATAAGCGTTTTTTTTTTTTTGACTGTTGTTGTTGTTTTTACCTTGTTGTGTTGTTTGTTTGTTTGTTTTTTTTTTTAACCTTGTTGTGTTTATTGGTTTTGTGTTTTTGTCCGAATTCTTTTGTTTTCAGAACATTTTTTATCTGTATGTGTATGATAAACGAAAATAGCCATGCGTGTTTTGTGACAAGAAATGATTATGAAATTAAAAAAGGTATGCATTTGTGTTTTAAAGATGTCTTCTTTAGCACTTTTCCAGAGAATGGTTTCCATACCAAACAACCGATGGATACTGATTAAAGCGGGTAAAGCGTGTAAAAAATTCACCAACGTATGTAAGCCAAAAGGTTGTTAGTGATTGAGTTCTATAGCATTATGCCTATACGAGTTTTGATTACAGTATGTTAAAGGAAAAAAAGGAAGGCCAGTCGTAAGCGAAACTTAGGAATTTATTAAGATCCATTGCCTTTTAATGAGAGTTGGCATCTGTATGCTGTTCCTTTCTGAATGCTCTTTGGCAGCATTTGAATTTTTTTTTTCAAAAACCACATTTCCCATCCACTTGGAATTCTCCTCTTTCAAGTCGATGCCATCACTCACATTAATATGATGTATATCTGTACTTCTTGACATTTGCCATTTCTTGAATGATGCGAAATGCCGATGCGAAATTTCAGCCAGTTTGGGGAAGAATGAGACCGATTGGGGGGGTGGGGGGGGGGGGGGGGTGGGGAGGGGGGGGAAAAAAAGAAAGGGGGGGTGGGGGGGGGGGGGGGGGGGGGGGGGGGGGTGGGGGGGGGGGGGGCGGGGGGGGGGGGGGGGTGGGGGGGGGGGTTGGGGGGGGGGGGGGGGGGGGGGGGGGGGGGGGGGGGGGGGGGGGGGGGGGGGGGGGGGGGGGGGGGGGGGGGGGGGGGGGGGGTGGTGGTTGGTGCAAAAAGAAATGAGAAGAAAGAAGCGTGAATTGAGCAGTACAATCTAGCAATGAAATGAAATCAAGTTTGTTTAAAACAGACAAAAAAAAAAAAAAAAAAAAAAAAACAAAACCAAAAAAGATGACTGTGCCACCACCAGAAGAAGAATAAAGAAAACGGCACAACAAACACCACGCGTTTGAAGCTCTCTGGCCTCTTCAGGCTAGACAAACAAACATTCAAGACAAAGAAAACGAAGGATGGACAGTCGGTCGCCCTGCCTTTCTCAACCTGGGCGCAAAAAAAATGCGCAAAATGGATGTAGATTTGGAAACCTTTCCATCCTCTCATCAGTGTCCATCAGTTGTCTGTACAGAAAGGTTTCCATTCCACGTTCATTTTGCGCGCACAATTTGAGGATGCAAGTGTCCTGCACGTTCTCCGTTTTCATTGTCTTCAGTGTGTCTCGCTGAAAAGAAGACCAAAGAGGTCGAAACGCGTGGTGTTTGTTTTGTAGTTTTGTTTATTCTTTCTTTTGGCGGCACGGTGATTCCTGTCTTTCATCTTCTTTCAGTTTCTGCCGGCAGTAATCTCACGTTGAAAACGGCGAAGTAAAGGGTTTGGGAGCAACGCGCTTGGAAGGTTTAATGCGCGTTATCTTTCGTTGTGGGTTTTTTTTTTTCTTTTTCTTTTCTCTCTCTCTCATACAAATAACTTACTTAATATATAGACTGTTTTATAAAACGGTGTGGTTTGTAATGTGCATTTTTGGGACCAATCTCAATCCTGAATATAAACTTAATCACAACACGTGAGCACGCGCATATACACGCTGGCACGCACACAGGCGCATTCTTATCCCCTCTGACTGTCAGTCCGTCTGTCTGTCTCCCCCCCCCCCCATTTCCAGATATTTACTATCTCCCTACCTGGCTTTCCATATATTTTCCATGT
>JADBJO010028514.1:0-20058 GCA_016801955.1 Conus betulinus | reverse complement strand
CCCCATTGTCCTGAAATAGCTGAAGAAGAGAGAGACATAGTGGGAATACATTGGGGGCTATGTAGTGCATGCAGTGAAGAAGCATGCACAAAGATTAGAACATGGTGGGGAAAGGGATAGCATTATGGAATGTTTATGTCCACTTACTGTTGGAGTGGATTCATCAAAAAAACAAAGAGAAACGGACTGTGATGCAGAAAATTCACCTTCAAAGTTACAAAAGACTTTCACAGCAATACTGGACAGAGGTGGATTAACAAAAATTAATCCAAATGCAGGTCAGATTTTCTTGACTCTGGAGTCAACTTTTAGGACCCTGTTCAGCAGCGCATCGTTTCACGAAAAAACCGCAATTTCAGTTATTCTTTTCAAAAGCCTGTGACACTGAGTCCGTTTTCAACTTGTTTTTTTGATGAAGTGTACAGTGGTGATACACCAGTCGACACAAAAGAGAAAGTACTCAGAGGCATCGCCAAACTCTATTTCAAAGTTAGAATAAACCACACATGCAAAACATACATGGATGAACACAGGAAAAAAGCTGAAAACATCAAAAAAAGAAAAAAAGTCTCCGGAAGACCCTCAAAGAAATGCCTGCCTCAGAGAGAGATGCATATTAAAATAAAGCATCTCTCTTTATTCACTACAGTGGCTATTTGAATCTCGGCCCTCTCCACCCCACCCCAACCCACCTCTTCCTCCTCTTCATAGTCCCCCTCATCCCCACACCCCATATGTTAACTATGTGTTTTGAGCAAAGTGTTAAAACACTGTGGTCCACATTTCAGCAATAAAATCAATATTACAAAATTGCCATTTCCTGAGAGATTATGTTCTCTAGAATTATGGCTTTCTACTCTGATTAAAGACAAATTCAATGATGATACTGGCAAAAGCTACCAAATATTAAGTTCAGTTATGGCAAGACCTAACCACTTAATGCTTGTGGCGTTGTCTACCAAGCACAGGGGGAAATATAAATAACCACATTCAGAGAAAACAGACATACACAGTGAAACATCAAACATGTTGGTCAACATATTATGTCACTCTGACTAGTCTGACAATGCATATTTGCATAGCAAGGCGGCCTGTAGGATAAAAAAAAAAAAAAAAAGGGGGGGGGGGGGGGGGGGGGGGGGGGTGACGGACTAAGACCAAACTGGTTGATAGAAATAAATCTTGGTGTTCAGCTTTTCACCTAGAGAAACATATGTGCTGTGTTGGTATAACTGGCAGAAGGAGAGCAGCAGTAATCATGGTCAGGACATTCCACACTGCTGCTGCTGGGACAGCACAAGAAACAGCTGAGGAGATCGGAGCACATCACTACATCCGTACATTTATCAGGGTTTTTTTTTGGTTTTTTTTGTACTTTTTTGTTATCAACAATTAAAATCATGAGTTGCTAGTAAGCCAGTTTGCTAAGCAGTAGGAGATGTGAGAGGAATAATCTCGGACGTAAGCCATGATCCCATCGTTCAGTTTTAGGGCAAAGCAATCATCTGTTGCAGCAACATAAAACTTAGAAGTAGCAATATCAGCTCTTTATTTGAAAATTTTCTGAAATTTGCCCTACATTTTCTCTGTGCATACTTCATTAGAAAATAAATTGGTGCTGATAAACAAATGATATAATATTGGAGTGTTGTGTGTGTGTGTGTGTGTGTGTGTGCCCACACTCGCAATCATGTGAACTATATAGTTGATATGCTCTTCATATTTGCCCGTTGGAAGGCCAATTTTCAACTGTATCAATGAAAGGAAGACTGAGAAACAAGCTTCAGTGCAGACCAATTGTACTTCCATTTTCCCCTTTTCATATTGACACCTCCCCACCCCACCCATCCCCACTCTTGTTATCATAATGTAAACCCAGCAGATTGTGGCGACAAGTCATGTTCTGTAGTAACCCATCCATTGTCTGTATGCCCAACTACTTTGCTTATCATTTGATGAGGTAAAATAAAAAAAAAGAACACAAACATTTGCTCTATTTTTCCCCAAGTTCTTTAAAAAGTGGTTGTAGTCAATTTTGACATACTTCAGGGATGCTACATATCCGCTACTTCAGGCACTTATTGTCTTGGCACATTCACTGTTTTAATACCTTATCTGCTAAAAAGAACAGTGTGACGTACTGGAAACGCCCACAAAAAGCAAAATGTGTTTTCCTTCGTTTTCCTTCGTTTTGAGAACGGCAGGAACACTAATATTGAGGTGTGGCCAAAGTCTGTCTACCACCACCCTCACCAAACACACCACACCACCACCACCACCAACCCCCCCCCCAAAAAAAAAAGAAAGAAAAAGGAGGGATGCAAGATAGCTCTCCCAAATTATGGCCCCCATTCACCCCAACCCCCCTCTTTCACATCAATTAATTTTCAGCCTTTTCTGCTTTGCTCTGTTTTTATACCTGAGCATGTCAAGTCTTTGTAAGATAGTGACATGTTTTTCTGTTAAATACTGACGGCGATTGTGGCATTTTGAACCAATTGGAAATACCTGTTGCTAACGCCTGTTAACTTTTTTCATTGGGCTGCTGCTCAAGACTGGTGACTGGTGCTCATCATGTGTCTTTCTTTTTTTCTGTGAACATTGCCTTTTGGTTGCAACTCCAGGGCAAGCTGCCTCTGAATTCTCAGTTTGTTTTCATTGTAGGCTAAAGTCCACATCATTGGATTTTCACATCTGCAGCCCCAAACCTCGCTGTCTCCCAAAGTGTTTTTCAAGTGGATCCTGGCAAAACTTGATGCTAAGCACAAATTCAACTACACTATTGAGCAAATACTGTACTGCTTCAGGAAATGACTTAAGAGTTGTGCAAAGGCCTTTGTATGTCTGATGTGACAGAAAACATTTTGTTGCGTTCAGACTGACTGAAATTGCCCGGTCTATTTTGAACAGAGGTTTTTCCATTTGTTTAAATATTCCAAAAACTCTGCCAGGAACTGAAAGCGTTCATCATTAACTGTTCTATAAGGAAGTAAATCAGGCTTTCTTTTCAACATCCCTTCTGATTGTGAACGGGTATTCAAACAATCAAAAAATCTGTCCATTTTCAAAATGAACTTAGCTGTCTTTTGACTATCAGAATCCCCATACTCTTCCATTGCTTTGCCTACCCTGTAGCTTAGTACCTGTGCAGCAAGTTTGACATTCATTCTGGAATGGGGAGTCAAATGCACATGCTCATTTGTCAGAGCTGTTCTTTTCAACTGTCTCTCACAATCTTTGTTGTACACATCAAGTACATGCTTCCATAAACAAATGGTGGTCATTAAGCCACAAACAGCTTGTGTGACTGCCTACACCTGAACTGCATAAATTATTCCTGACAGTCTTCACAAGGGTGAGGAGCATCAGAGAAGAAAAAATTTCCCTGTCCATTGCAAAATGATTGACGGCCTTGTAACAAATGTCCTCCTCACCTTTAGCATGTCATACAAACGTTGATTTGGGCTTGCCTTGTCAGAAGTAGAGGCAATGACTTATAACTTGCACATAGTTTCAAGAACACCAATGCATTTCCACAATAGTGGGAATAAAAACATCCGCAGTACAAGTCTGTGTTCCAAAAAAGGCGAGGCTTGTGCAGAGATTGGTATTCACGCCAACCACATAAAAAAACAAGTGCATGTGTAGCCAAGGTTGCCTGTTGTTCCTCATTGCCAAATTAATGAAACCGACAAATTTCACCAGATCTGTTATCAAAGACAAGATCAGATTTGACCGACATTTCATCATGTAACAAGACAACAAATCTTTTCTCATCTGTGAAATTTTTTGTTTGGTGAACAATATCCTCAATGACATGCTTCTGGAATCCTGGCTTTGGCTGGTATACGTTGGTGTAGTCACGTAATGTTGACTTCCCTGGTAGTTTCAAAATCCCTGTACTGCGCAGTGTCGTATGCCGCTGGACTTCTGCTGTGCAACAGTATTGCCAGCCTGATCATGGTGGGATGCCAGCGCATACCTTTATCCTGTGTATGGAATGCTTTAAGTTGTTCTTGCCAAAACAGCTTTTGTAAAGGGTCAAACACAGTGTTTGACTCAATCACCTCCTTCAAAGAATCATGCAGGGACTTGGGGACCATTATACTTTCATTAGGTAAAGACCGAGTGAATTTATCCAACTGTTTTTGGAGCTGCTTGCTTTTTATTCACACTCCATTTTCAACTCCTCAGCAAGTTTTTGTGAAGCTACAGAACTGAGGGGATTTCTTTTATTCAATGGTTTTGACAATGATGCCTCAGCCCTGTTAAGTTTTCTCTGAAGGAGAGTTTGAGTCTTCAAGCACTCTTGGCAAAGGCCGTCTTGACTGGCACTAAGTAGAGCACAGAATTTTGATCTTGCCGTAGATTTGTGCGTAAGATCATTTTCTACAGTTACATATTGCACATGTTTGTAATACACTTGTTTGTCATCATGATTTGGGAGGTGGGCGTAAGGCTGAAACACAGAATCTGCCACACCTGGGCACAGTTTCATCTCAAAACACTTTTTGAAGATATTTTTTTATTGTAACATTTTCAATACAGTCATCGAGTTTTTTGACTGGAAGTCCAAAAGCACGCACAGATGTGTAAAAGTCTGGCTTGATGGTGACTTGAAGCGGTAGTGACCCCGAGTCACAGTCAACGACAGCCACAACTATTTCATTGTCAGTGCTCTTAACCAAACACCACGTGTGGGGAGACCGTCAGATGCCGCTTTCTTGACTTCTGAAAAATTGTAGTACTTCACCACTTGAGTTGGTATCTCTGGAGGCGCTCGGTCAAGCTGCACAAATTGAATTTTGATTAATATGGGAACTTGTACAATAATCATTTTTATTGCAATAAAGATTTGTAATGACTGAGGAAGCTGTTACCATAAATCTTATTTAAAAAATAGTATTGTATTAAATATGGAAACTTGCTATTTATATCAAAACAAATAACTAAAACCAGTTTAGTTCAGTTTTTAATCATTATCATTATAGCCCAGATGACCACACAGAGCCTTTTCAGGGCTGTCAAACTCACGCAGGAAAAAATGTTAGATCACACAAACGGGTCAGACCATCAACAAAAAAAATCATATCCTGAAAATGAAACAAAACATATAAATGCTTTCTGACATGGCGGCTGAACCATCATCATTTTATGGCTAATAATACATCAGATAGTGTGCTGAGAGTGCCAGCCCTTCCGCTGAATTCATCGCTCCCAAATTAAAGTAAAAGAAAAAAAAAGCAAAACAATAAAACATTAGAGTGCCACAAACAATAGATATAAAACTAAAAGCCAGTGTTTCCAATTCTCATGAACAAATTGCCGGATAACAACAAAAAAGCTGGCATGTCAACTAAAACCAGTTCAGATGATGATAGCCATAAAAAACAATCCATGCAGCCTCCACACTTGTTTTACAACTTTAAAAAAAAAAATTGCCATGTATTCATAATTTAATCATGTAACCTACCTGCAGTTAAATTTGCCTGTGTTAAAACTTTAAACAGACCTGTTTAGTTATTGCAGAAATGCACAAGTAAGATGTAGTAATGCAGACAAATACATTGTCAATGTAACATAAGCTGTAATTTTTACATCCACAAACACACACACACACACACACACACACACACAACACACATATGAAAATGAGCTGATCAACCTTTTCTTTGAATCAGGACAATCCAAGAAAAAATCTGTGACATTATTTTATTATATCAAATATGATCACCAAGAAAGTCTATATGAAGGCTGTGGTTACATAATCTTTGAGCAATCTTTACACTTTAAACTTTTACACCAATATTCACAAAGAAATAAAATCTTCATTGTATTCACTCATCCCCTACAAATCCCCCCCTCCCCTTTACCCCCTGCACACAAAAGACTGGAAATTATACACTTAACTATTAACTTATCAAATCACTTGTAAGTTAATAACCAAAATGATGCATGATTACTGATTTCCACTCACTGGTGCTTTTCTAGGAGATGGTTCCACAACAAACTGTCTCAGAGGCATGAACTTTGTTGGAAGACTCCCAGGAATCAGTGTTTTTCCAGTCCCCTCACCTGCAAGAATTGACAAGTGCAATGTCCTAATCATGAAGACCATAAGAAATCCAGACATCTGTTTTTAATTCACATCCCAAACAGCAAGTTAATACACTTTAGCACTAGTAGTAGTAGTACACCATGTACTGAAACCTCTCAAAGTAAAACCGATAAAAAAAAAAATTCACTTTAAAATGACAAGGAAAAAATGAAAAGCCTGATACACAGAATTCATTATCAATACCATGTTACAAAATAAAACATACATGGAGGGCATAGATCTGTCAATCATGCATCATAACTTTTAAAAAAACTGCAAAAAAAAAAAAAAAAGAGAGAGAGAGACACTGGCAGTTTTACCTTTGACGCAATCATTCATACAATCAAGTGATTACTGAATAATAAGTCGATAGATATTGCCATCACAGCTTCAAATCAAATTCCTAAGGAAATCACCAAAATGTTATGTTGTCAGCATTGTTTGCTGATGGTGTACATTTATAAACAAAAAAAAGGTATTGAAATACATGCAAATGTTGGGACTGTCTTACTGAGCATACCCCCCTTCCACCCCCCACACACACACACACACACACACACACTGATTTAGATTTGGATTGCCATCTTCAATCCGAAATATTCAACCACAAATTAAAATGCAGATGACACTTTTCTTATCTTTACTCACAGACTGACAGTCAAAAGTAGTGAGAAACTTAAAGTTACTTAGTCATCATCGATCTGTCCTCGTATACTCATGACAGTCAATTGTTGTCATTGATCTGATCTGGAACTCATCATCGATTGTATCATGTCTTCTCTCATTATGTCTTTGTATAGAACTGCCTGTGCTATCATTAATATCAGTCTCACTTTATCAGGGATGTGAATGGACCATTTGATGATCAATTCAAAACAATAAACAAGCAGATCTAGCCAGAAAATCTACTCGATCCTTTAGAGCAAAAAACCATATTTTGCGGAATGATAGTGGGCAGAAGGATAGGGTTTGGTGAGGGAGGGGGTGAAAATGAACACGAGCATATACTCACTTTCTTTGAAGCATGCTTCTTCAAAATGCCTGGAACATATACAGGCTCTGTCTATGTTGAAACCAGCGTCCATTCTGTTGACTGCCCGCACAAGTGCTCGCTCCCAATTGGGATATCTTGGTCTTTGATTCGAAAAAATGATAGGCCTCTATGCCTAGATTGGCAGGCTGGGCATCCAACTACAGCACAACGATGATCCTGATGGGCTTTGTATCAGCAAATAACTCGACGATGATCTGAACAGCGACTTGCTCATATATCGAAAGTGAGTAAACCGGAAGAGAAGCGTACGCCTGACCGAAGAGAGCAGCGCAAACGAAACATGAGCCCTGTGACGTCAGTGTTGGCGGTCCCTTCCTCTACGTCTATGAAAGCACCGATAAGAGAGAGATGAGAACTACGACTAACTGAAATTTCAGCGATTCACAGATTTGCCCATGAACAATAGGCTCACAGTTTAATACTGAACGGGAAAAGAAGACAGTTTTGGTGAGATTGGTGGGGTTAATTACTGCCAACAAACAATGTACAAAACTTGTAATTATGAGATTCTGAGAGCCACACTACCTTCCACTCCATATGACAACCATGAGAAAACCTCCCCCACCTGCTTTGTCAAAATTTGGGGAGAACCCTTGTTCTGGCACCCCCACCCCCCCATCGCTGACCTGTACAAAATGTCTCAAGTTTGATAATTTCAGCCTTTTCCATGAAACATGTTTGGACACCCAGCCTTTTCCCACCCATTTCCACGCTTCACACATACTTGTACTAAAAGGTTAACTGCACTGTGCGAGTGTGTGATAGAATGATCAAGCTGTGAAGAATTTAAAAATCAATTCAACAGGAAACTTCTGGAATGTGGTGTGAATTAACTGTGATAATTTCAATCCCTTTACAGTGAAAGGAACTGAGTCCTTTCCAGCCATGGAAGTGGAAGAAGTCCACCTGAAAACAAGCCAGCGTAAGTACTGTAGATAATTGCCAGTCGCATGCTTATATGTGTGTTATGTGTGTGTGTGTGTGTGTGTGTGTGTGTGTACATATCCGCATTCAAGCAAAAAACACAAGTACAGTCACTTTTCTAATACTTCAGCCAGCAGGCCTTCCTTAGGGGGTGTTATAAAATGATAGATGTATGTGTGTGTGTTCGTTGTAATTAGAGATATCATATATGCATGTAGTAGTTGTATGGTGTGTTTTTTTTTCAATGTTTAAATCTGTTCCAGTTTTCTTTTGGGGGATGGGGATGAGGTGGTGGAACAGGGGGAGGTGTCTAGATCTATACTTCACATTGGTGACTAGCATGTCCTCTAGTAATTCATTTTTTATTAGCACTTGATCAGTGTTATTTGGGACTCCTGATGGCAAACACGTGGTTATCACTAAAAGTTTTCAAATCCTCCTTTGGCATAAACAGTTTGGTAAAACTCTTTTCTTCTTTTTTTTTTTTATGAAGGGGGTACTATGAAGCCTTCCAAAATCAAAGTTGGCAGTGTAAAAATCCTGATATTTTTAAATATGATGCGAAACCCTGTGCTATTGTATGTGACATTTAAAAATGGATAGTGCAAAATGGTTGGTTCTGTTGTATACTTTTCTGTTATAATTTGATGTCTTCTTTGTACGGCATGTTATGCATGCTGTCACTTGGAAAATGTTTTCTGGCTCATTGTTTGTACGCTTTCCGGGGGGGGGGGGGGGGGGGGGGGGGTCTTTGATTGGGTCTTTTCTCTTAGACACAAAAAGCTTACTCGAGATAATTTGATAAATTTAATGCCTGAAAATATTTATTGCTGAACTGCTACAGTTACCATTTAAAGGCATCAAAAAGAAAATCAGGGTATTCCTTCCAGTTAACTACGTGTTTATTCTGTCGTCATGATGTACAGCTATTTACAGTCACCATCCTTTTGTGTAGCCATTGCAGTAGGGGAAGATTCGCCAGTGGCATCAAGACAACCAGCAGCAGCAGCAGTGACACTGGAAGTATGTAAAAATGTCATGGTCAACAACAGTGGACTTGGCGTGGAAGGAAATGGTAAATGCTTTATCAGTTATTGTTATGCCAAAATCGGTTGGCTAAAGGGGGTGAAGATCCCTATGGTCTAATATCAGATGTTCAGTCTGTAATATTTTGTCAACAATGTACCCTTTACACCTTCTCAAAGCTGATGTGCCACTCAGGGCAATTAACTGAATTCAATCCTTACATGGCCCTGTTTCTTAGACAAAAAAAACTTAAGTTTACATTGATAATATAATGTTGTCTAAAAATAAATTACTGCTGATTACAGATATTTTAATTTAAGACAAAAAAAATGAAGATCAGGATGTTCCTCCAGTGTGACACCTACCCTGTCTTCTGTGCCTTCCATTGGTCTTCTGTCATCCTCCATTGTGTGGGCCATGTGTATAGCTATTTACTGTCATGTTTATGTCATAGGTATGTGTAGGGAAATTGCAAGGTGAAAGCCCAGTGCCAATATTATTGAAAAATCTATGATATGCTAATGGTATGTGGTCCTTTGACCCTTTAATTATATATATTGTTATTTCCTTCTTGACCGTTTTCTAAACCTGGCTTAGAAAAATGGGCGGACATTATTGACACCTTGCCGGGCCTTGCAGTTTTAGCTGTAAACATGGTCTATTCTTGGAGCGAGTCGACATACATTCAATGAAGTTTTTTGGGGTTTTTTTGTGTCGACATCATGGGTCATCCTGATACCGCTCTGCGCAGTCAGCAGGGCATTAAGCAACAAATCACCCAATTCCTTCCAGTTAACTACTTTTCAATGACGCCATGGTCATTGACAGTAGTGTGGGAGGAAAGGGTAAGTGCTTTATCAGTTAATGTTATGCCAAACTAAACAGAAGCGAGCTGTTGCATGAGTAGGGCCCAGAGTCGATGGCTCCAAACTGTAAAATCGGTTGGCTAAAAGGGTAAAGATTCCTAAGATCAGATACCAGTAGTTCAATGTGTAAACTTTTGTCAACAGTGTACCCTTTACACACCTTTTCAAAGCTGATGTGCCACTCGGGAAAATTAGCTGATGGCCTGGTTCATGAGAACATGCCCCATACTTCCTTCTTCAGCCACCACATTTATTCAAAAAAATCAACACTTAAAAAGTTAAATAATATTTGAGAATATCAATGTAATTTATGGGTTGGAGGCAAGAGCCAACTTACACATGGGACTCATGACATGTTACTGTGAGATTCATGTGATAGTTTTTGTACTTTTTGAGAGATTTCATTTGAAACAGAAAAGATAAATGAATGTTCTGCTGTAGGGAAGCGTATGTTACCTAATACAACAGCACTCGGTACTGAACCTGAGTTGGTTACAGAAATGCATGGTATTGGGAATGAAGTATTTATCTGAATTAGTATGTTCATTAGTTACGAGCTGTAAATTAATGTTCTGTTAAGAAATGTCGTTATACCAAGTAAGTGGGAAAAGAAATGGGCAAGTCAGTATTGTATACTTATCTATTTTTGATAGCATGACTTTTTTAATTTAAGTAGAAATATTACTTTTTTTTTTTACTATTCTATACGAAAACAAGATACAAGCCAAAGAATTCCCACTCCATTTTTTTCCTTAACATCTATTTTGTGGATTCTTGAATGGCATGTGTGCCACTTGCGCCATTTACTGTGTGGCATAAATCATATTGATGTTTTGATGAACAGATGACGAAGGATGGAAATAGGCAATTCAAAATCATTAAGCTTTCACATAGGTTATTAAGAGATAACGCGCAGTCACATGTTCACAGTCACTGTTGTGGTATTCAGCCCTTTCTGCCTCAAAATGCTTTCTGCCTTTATCTTAAAGAAAAAAAAAATAGCACAGTCTCTCAGCATTGTTTTCTCCACATTTTATTTGTTATGAAGTCACTTGCAACAAACATGACCACAAAAAAACAGTTGCTGGAATACATACTGAACTCACATTGTGCTTCACTATTGTCAGTGTACAAGGAAACTTTGAACAGTGAAATTATGACGGCTATTGCAAAACAAATACAAACAAAAAAGTGAACTGTTTAGGTAATGACACACATGTATGTCAAGACAAGAAAAAAAAAGAAGAAAAAAAAGCCAGATGGAAATATATCTGCATATGTACAAGCATATGTACGAAAAGTACCCTGCCATGGGATTTGAGTTTTCTTGTGAAATATTATAACAGAAGGGGAAAAGATAAGGAAATAACTGCATGTATCATAGATGAATTTTTGGAAACTGAAACCGATACATGATTGACACTGCATGTATTACAGTTGAACTTTTAGGAGTTGAAACAGATACATGATTGAAGCAATGCTATTTCAAAATCTGTGTTGGTAAGAAAAAAAACTAAACACGACATGGGACTTGATGTTCGTAAAAGAAAAACATGTGAATGTGTTATGACGACTCACCTGTATAAAAGAAAAGGGATGGGGGAGGAGAGGGTGTTAAAAAACTGCATGTATACAGTCAAAACTCAACCTGAAGGAACTGAAACTGATGCAATACAATTTAATCAACAGACACAGAGTCATAACGCAACAATGGAACTTAAGAGCAATGAGCCAGAAAAAAAAGAAGAAACAAAATAGGTCATTAAATGGATGTGTTAAACATAGTACAGCAGCAAGTTACTCGATTTGATATAAATGTACATTCATATATTGTACTACAAACCATGTTATTAAGCACTCATCTCTTCCTACCCTTTTTCGCCTCTATCTTCCAAGTCCCGCTTCTGTATACACAGCCAGCTTGGATTTACACTCAACATGAAGGACAGTAGGCATAGATACTAATTAATGAAGCATTCGTCACTCATCAGTAACTGTAGTCCACTGCCAGCCTTCATCCAGACTATGAATAAGAATGCACATCAAGTAATGAAGTATACTATTTGTCACCTCTCATTTTATTTTTACGGCCAGCTATGCATCACACTAACACATATTAAACTTATACTTGAATGTGTTTCTAATGCTGCCTTTTGTTGTCTGCCTCTTTCCAGAGCCAAGTCTACCTGATGCTGCTTCAACACCCCAGTCTCTCTCCAGATGGAAAAACCTGCGCAAGCAGAGAACAAAAAAAGAGATTTCAGCAAACAGCTGATGATGATGAATTGCAAGACGAGTTTCTGAAAAATCAAGTGGAAGATTCTTAAAAGGCGGCAAAAAAAAAATGGACTTTGAAATTATGATCCTTGAAATCAACGGTGAATCTGCAAAGCCTCGCAGAAAGGGAAAAGGAGCTAGATGTAAAGAGAAAGGAGCTGGAACTAAGGAAAACTGAGCTGGAACTAAGGAAAACTGAGCTGGAAACTAAGGAAAAACTGAGCTAGAAGTGAAGTTTCTAGAAGCTAAATTTGCCGATGAATTGGGTGCTAGAAGCACCATGCATAGTGATTGACACTGAAAATTTTCCTTTTTCCAACAGGAAATGCATGTGTTGTAGTCTGAACATGATACACGTTTTGTACTCGGATAATGGACATGAGAACTGAATAAATGGGGATGTTATTACTAAAACATGCTTTTTTGTATTTTTTTATTTTCTTAATTATGAATGTGATGCACATGCCAAAAAAAGTTGATGAACGGGCAATCTTTAATTTACAAAAAAACATTTTTCTTTCAGCTACAAAAACAAACTCTCTTAGAATTTTTGCCTTTTTATACTTAAAGAACCACAGACAATATTGGAAATACCTGAACATTAAGATTTGACAGAACAATAACCAAATGTAAGTTCCAAAAATGCAAAGCTGCATACTAAAAATATCACATTTCTGCCCCTCTCTCCCCTCCCCTTCCAAGTGAACTAAGGGAAAAGATAAATCATGCAAGTAACATACATTATAAGTAGTTTTTAAGCAGATGCAAAAAAAAAAAGGACCAGCACCTGTTCATGTTTTTTTTGGGGGGGGGAGGGACCAAAATGTAACAATTAGCGAGAAGTGCCACTTAATGATAACAGTGACTTCTACATCAACTACTTTTTCAAGTAATGTAATAGATATTCACACTTACATCAGGGTTGGTGCGCAATGAAGTTGATCAGCCTGGTTGCGGGCTACCTTGCCAGCAGCAACTCTTGCTCTTTCTACGCATTGCCACAGTACCGAGGTTCATCATCATCGTCATCATTGTCAGATTCTTCATCAGAGTCGAAATCAGGCAAAGCCAGAAACCTGCATACAATTTAGACATAAAAGAAAATTAGTTAGGAAACTGTGCAGGCAGCAGATGGGGGACAGTGTGTAGCTATGGGCGTTTAGGGGGGACGAGAGCTCAAGGGAGATGAATTTGCTCACCCCCCCAGCAACCATAATTCACACAGAAAAAAAGACAGTAAATTAGAAAGAAATTCCCAGAAAAAGATTCCCCCCAGACTTCCCCCCCGATGACATAAACTTCTAACATTGGCTGTGGTTATTATTATCACAGGATACTAATATAGTGCAAAATGTCGGTCATAAACCAATCTTAAAGCTCTTTACAATCAACTAACTCCATACAACAGGCCCACTCATAAAACAGCTGACTGGATTAAGAACTGCCTTCCTGCACATTCAGTCATTTTCTGTGTTATTCAGTCATACGTTGGTCACGCATTTTTCCTTTCCTCGTTTGTTCTTTCAATTTTACACTGAGAATGTGTATACATGTTGTCCATATACACCTGCATAGGATGGGATTCAACATGCATGCTAGATATTTTATGCCTGCGTTCATGCACAGGATCTTGGTTTAAAGTCTCATCCAATATATTTGGTAGAACAATGTAGGCAGCCATTAGCCTGAGCTAGGCCATCACTTAGGTGGGGGCGTGAGAAGAATCTCCTAACAAGGACAGTATTTTACAAACGTGCAATACAAAAAATAAAGTTAGTATTTTGGTGATCTGATAATTATTCCTTCGACTGAGTATGTACAAGGGGAAAAAAACTGCCACCCATTCTAAGCTAAATGAAAAAGGGTGAAAATCACTTAATTTCTGGATAATACTGAAAACCCGAACATTTCTAGTTTTCTGAATGTCTGACCAAAGGACTTCTTTCTGTAAACTTGTTTCAATTTGCTTAATTTCAAGATCCCCCCACTCCCACCCCCCCACCCCCGTTTTAAGAAAAAAAATTCAAATGCTGGTGTCACTATGAGTCAAAGATCACTTAATACTCGCAAGCTTTGTGCATGAAATGTGGGAAAGTATTTTCATATCATAGTAGGTAGGTCCAGCCTAACAGTAGCTATGGCTAACAGGCAGCAGAACAGGAGAAAAACTGCCAATTTCAACTTGTTCATACTCCTCAACACTGTCAAATAAAAAAAATATCTCCACATCTAAAAATGAACCTCTAACATGAGTATGTCGTGTGTTTTTTATGGTATGAAAGAAGTGTGCTTTTATTGTGAACGATCTAAAAACACAAAACCATACACTGCGTTGGCGAGCTTGTGCAAACGATTCAAGCCGCAGGCTATCCGTGACCTGCAAACAACAACAACATCCCGAAAAGTGTTCGTAACCATGACACACTATATGCACAGCGACGATGTTGGTACCATATGAAAAAGAAAAAAAACTGCAGAATCGATCGGTATAAAGTTCGTCATAGTTCCTTTTCATTAAGTGCCACAAAATTTGTGCCGAAAGACTAGCATAAACTTCAAAAGCATATCAACACGCTAATTCTGAACAAAACATATTGAAAGACCACTCGTTTTGTAGAAAAATCAATGCTCTTTCGTTCGTGTATATAAGGACGCACAGGCTGCTGTGTGTATAAGTTCCGGCCAGGATAAAGAGAGAGAACCCCGTAGTCCAATCGGCATTCAGCATTCCGACGAGGGGGGGGGGGGGGGGTAACGAAGCTGACACGATGTTTGAGTCGAGTGGCGAGTTTAAACCGATGGATCTCAACGATCTTGAGCGTGATCTTGGTAAGTATGCGAGCGAATGATTCATTTGTTAAGCCCTTGCCCGTTAGTTATTTTTAAGGAATTTGTGTTTCTTAACTCTGGAAATTATTTTAGAAGTGATTTTTTTTTCATCAGACATGTGCTCGGTCGAGGGTACGAGTGGTGGTTGTTAGCTCCTGTGATCGGTACTAATTGGTTTGCAATCGGTAATCAACCTTTAGTTTTAAAACAATTTCATAGAATAACTTTTACCCAAGCTCTTTCAGATTTTATATAAAAAGGTTTATGATTTTTGTCTAGAGCGAAAAAATTACGAATAAAGATGAAAATTTGGCAGCTGTAAACTTCGACAGGGCGATAACTCAGGTTTCAGACCTCAATGAAAATTGAAAGTAGATGTTTGGATTAATTTGCAGTACTGTTGTACCAAAATGAATCAATGAATGAATTTTTAAAAAAAATCAATAAATTGATAAATAAAATGAGATCAAAGGAAAATAAAAAAACTAAAAAGTAAACAAAAAACTACTCATTTAACTAATTAAAGAGAATGTTAGCTTGAAGCTGCAGTATGAGTGTGGCGTAAGTACTAAAAGATAGGAGTAAGAAAAATAAGAATTTGGAAACTTGAAGCATGTATTATAATAAAATGACTAGCTGGTGTGTGTTGTGTGTGTGTGTGTGTGTGTGTGTGTGTGTGTAGCTGGTAGCATTCACTTAAAAGTCTTATTGAAAAATTGTGGCAATGTGTATTTTAAAAAAAATTTTACTGTTGAATCATATATCCATAAATTATAGAACTTGGTATAAAAAAAAAAAAAAAAAAAAAACATGTTCTTCAAAGTTATCATGCACTTTCATTCACAGTCTCTGAATTCAAACAATCCATTTTTCATCACTGATAGATCAAACACAAGAGCCAGATCATTCAGCACTTTTGGAAACATGAATAAAAAATATTGTCATCAGTCTTCTGATGATGAATCAGACTATGAATTTCCATTCAATTTCTCAGGCCAGGGACAGTCAGTAGCAGTTTTCTATGATGATGCATTTTACATTGGTCAAGTACTAGAAATTGTTAGACCTGACCTTGCTTGTATTTCCTTCATGGACCAGAAAGGAACAGAAACCTGTTTTAGATGGCCATTGTCAGACTCCACTGGGGAAGTTGCAAGTAAATATGTCTTTTATTCAGACTTCAACATTCTACCAAAGAACAGAGTTTGGAGCATTGACTGTACCCAGCGGGGAACCCTGAAAAGAAGATACAAACAATATGTTAAAAAGTACTGTTAATGTTGGGGTACAAAATGGAGATGGCCAGTTTATCTTAATGGTGATTGAAAAACAGGGACATGGAAAGAGGGTGATTTTTCTGGTATTTGAAAAGTTTTTAAGACAGTTGTGATTTACTGTTCCTTTGGGACATATATTTGCCTGTTATTTGGAACATATTTGCTTGGTGAAATTCTTGAGCATTTCATTCTGTCCCCGTGATAATGACAGAATATATGTGGAATGTAGGTGATTTTGTTTACTTTGATGTAATTTGTACATAAAGGTGAAGGTTGAACTCATGGATGTTTTTACCTTTAGGTTCCTCCTTCAATGCTGATTATTTTGATACCTCTACTTTGTCTGTAGCATGTGTCGTTCCAGAGTTATGGGTTGTTAAGTAACGGTACCCTGTGTTTGCCACAAAATGACACGTCGACAAATCGGCATTTTTAGTCATTTTTGAAGAGGCACAGCTAAAAAAATGAATTATCATTGAGCTCTGGAAAAAAAATAGGCTCAGTGTATCCATCACAGATAATAACTCTGCCAATCTGAGAGTATATTTGGGTGAATAGTTCAGAAGATATGAGGGTCCAAACATGGCCCTCTGGCCAAAACGTGAAAAACGCCATTTTTTACCCAATTTTAAAGCTCAATATCTCTCAAAAACTATCAAACCTATGGCCTTGAAATTTGGCATGTGTATCACTTTTAAGGGGGTCTTTTGAAAAATACAAAAAACATTCCATATTTTTTCAAGTTAAAAAAAAAAATGGCTGAGACCTACCTAATCATAGCTAATATGTACATGTCCGTGTTAATGTAGGTAATAATGATATTAATAAACTGATATAACTCTGAGAAGCAAACGTTGCACACACCTTGCTCGGTTGTGAAGGATCAGGCAGACAGTAATTATCTGGCAGGCCCTGTCTGGTGTCACACGTTAAAAACACTTTGCAGACAGTGCCACCGCCTCTTGGCAACACCAATGCTCCTTTCAACAGTGGACCATGTCGATTTTTGTGAACGTCATTAAAACGCTCTTCATCACGGGTTTGAGGATTGAGGACAGGGGGTAATCAGCCAGTCCCGTAGTAGCATGTATCCACTGTCCCCAAGGAGATGTCCCCAAACTGGTGGATGGTTCCCTTCCATGGCCTCAAAGAAACCCAGACTGCCTGTAAATGGCGTAACTTACATTAAATTGTAAGGACCCACGTTTTCATTTTAAAGGCACAAACTGAATACTCGATATCACAAGGCATCCCAGGGTAACAATGAATAACTGTCTTAACAGTAAATCAAATACCGCTCCTTCATAGTTGATTAATCCTTTCATTTGTCAGGCTTGACTGTAATGTATCACAGGATGGCTCACCGATGAGAGTGTCAGCATGCTTATAGTTTTTTTTTTTGTTGAAATCATCACATTAATTCCTTCTTCATTCAATATTTGTACAGTATAATTTTGAAATACCTTTCTTTCTAATAATTGAACTTTCATACATCATGTTTTCATTTGTTACCTGTATATCAACATTGAATATGAATAAATAAAAGGGGAAAAAAAAAAAAAGATGGACAATCTTTTGTCTTTTGACTGCAAGTATGAAAATTACTACAAATCATAATTTAGAAAGAGAGGGAGTTAGTTACCGCCAAGGACACTGACAAACTCAGCACAGGACAAGACACAATGAATTTCGACCTCTTGGGTCTTCTCAGGCAGGCAAAAAAAAAAAAAAAATCACATTTTAACATTTTATGACGGTACAAAGAAAGAATTGAAGAGCGACTTGTCTGTCCATGTGTTCAGAAAAAATGGCTGCCAGACGGAAACGACAGAGGGGATGTTACATGGTATCTTGCACATACATGAAATACACATGACATATATTCTCTCTCTCTCTGGTTCTGTCTCTCTCTCTCTCTCTCTCACACACACACACACACACCACACACACACACACACACACACACACACACTCATTACACTCGTCATATATTACTTCCATGGGTATGCAGGAGAAGTCTGATTACCTTGACATGTTCCATCTTCATTGCTTCATGTTTACAGTTTTTATACTTAATTACATTTGCGTTGAACTTACATTATTTGCTGTGCAATATACACAGAATTAAGAGGACCTTTATACAGCATAATTTACCTGAGTATTTGTGCATCATGTACACCGCCCGGCCACCTGGCAACCACATCGATAAAGAATAAGTCTGCATCACTATAACCTGCAAATAAATATTGCAAATGAAAAATAGTATGTTTCACAAAAGCCATTAAAATGAATAACAAAGCAGGTCTAATTTTCTCATAACAAACATACACTTTGCAAATGTCATATCAATATTTGACTCAAGATGTCTAAAGAATTTTTTTTCCCAAATCGGGAGTGACCATCAATGGAATTACTGGGCCTGAGGTAATGACTTGAAGTAGAGAGGACAGGAAATGATGGCACTGGGGCTAGGTAGGTGCAGGGGTAGAAAAAAAAAAACAAAGCTTTGGAAAGAGCCCAACTTGCAAACACTATTTGCCCAACCTATATGAGATGATGCATGTTATAGATCTATACATTAGATATATTTCGAAAACACGCATCGCTGATCTATCTCTTCCAGTGAATGAAAACATGCTGTAAGTAAGATGTTTTGAAAACTTCCCATTCAAGAGCAATTACCACCCACACAACAAGCCAAAGTTACTGGTGCTCTAGTACCAAAGTAGTAAGTATAAAAGTGAGAATATCATCATCCTTATTTACAATACTTCTTCAAACAAAGACTTCTTCAGAGTACTAACCTGAACATTGATTGAGTGCTTTCCTCTTCTGTTAACAAACTCATGTTCGTTCCCTTCAACGCCAGGAGACTGGATGCGGACATGAGTCCCATCAATGCAGCCAAAAACATTGGGCATCCCAGCCATCTGAAAGAATTTGTCAGAGGATCTTCTTGCTTCTCTGCATTTGGCAGGTTGTATCCACTGTGGCAGTGAAGGCAGAAGAGCTTCGGTCACCCGCCGTATGGTTCTGCTGGCAGTGCTCTGATGTACGCCAATTAGTTCAGCACACACATCTTGGAATGTCCCCGTGGCATAAAAACGCAGCGTCAGAAGAACCTGCAATTATGGTTTTAAATAACTGAAACTAGTGAAAGCAATCAACACTATTTCCAGATTGTTTATGGGTGCTTGGCTGACATTATATCATGGAGTAATAATTTCTTGTTTCCTTATATTATATATAATTACTGACAAAAGTAATAATAATTAATTACTTCACAAGTGAGAACTGCAGCATCTGTTCATATTAATAATATGAATGTAACACCCCTTCACCCCACATACATACTACCAAGTGATACAGAAATGATGTTACCGGGAAAAAAATGCCTTACCATGTTAAATACAAACAGGAATGGATTTTCATGACTCAAGACTGCGTGCATACATAACATTTTTCAAGGTGCTACACTAAAATACAAATAAAACTGACAGACAAAGAGTAAGATCAGAACTAGATACACTTGAGATGTAATCGGAAAAAGTCTTTCACAAACACAAGCACCACCATTCACTACCATCCCTCTATAATAACTGAAGTTGTACTCCTTTCTTCACACAAAATAACCCTCCGGCCCCATATTCTGCCCAGACATATTCCACTAACAGAAAATAGTACCCCTACAAAAGCATATTCAATGAT
>JADBJO010028513.1:12500-15000 GCA_016801955.1 Conus betulinus | reverse complement strand
TCTCTCTCTCTCTCTCTCTCTCTCTGTGAAATACCAGGTTGCTGTTCTTGTGAATGACACAATCCGCTCAAGAAGAAAGAGAGCTCCGAGTTTGTGGTTCAAACTCAGCAAACATTATGTCTCCTTTCCCTTCCCTTTTCCTCCTCCCTACCCCTTCCCCCTCCCCTCACCCTGACCTGACCTTAGGCAGTGGTTTGAAGGCTGGTCTTTCACAAGAGATGATAAACCTAGATCCCGGTGCAGCAGCAGTATACTTACCCCATGTAAAAAGAACCGACGGTCAGATGGGGAGTTTTTTATGTGGTTGTTGCCCCCCCCCCCCACCCCCCCCCCCCCTCCCCACCCCACCCCCCCCCGACCATTTATTTTGCTACGCCTCTTTTATAGCAAGTTTTTTTTGTTTATTTGTTTGTTTGTTGCTTTCAAAGTGGGGCTCCATCCTCCTATCCTCCCCCCCCTCCCTCCCCACCCCCCCATGTCCGTCGGCACTTGCTTATCATGCAGCTCTGTGTGTTCTATATACCGATGGATATTCCTATGCAAAGTTTAATGTTTTAGCGTTATGATACACAGCGTCTGGGTTTGTTTCTATTCCAATGAGATGGGAAGCTTCTCTTTGTCCAACTCCTGTCAAACAATCCGCTTTGACCAGAGTAGAAAGAAAAAAAAATAAAGATTAACAGACAAACACGCAGGCGGAATGAAATTCGTACGTGTGCTACAGAATTAGGGTGACGTATTCTTCCGAGGGGAGCATACAATTAGCGCGAACTTTCCTGCATGGTTGTATTGTCATGACGGGGCCGGAATAGCTCAGTTGGTAGAGCGCCGGACTCGGAATCCAAGGGTTGCGGGTTCGAATCTCAGCCGGGCCGTTTCGGTACAGGGGGACTTTTCCCTCGGAGTTAACATTGGTTCGGACTCCATTTACCATACAGTCCTTTGAATGAGACTATAAACCGAGGTTCCGTGTGTGGACGCACGCATAACATCTTGCACACTCGTCAAATCCCATCGCCAACTTTCGGAAGAGAAGGCCAGTTTGGCCGTTGGTATGGATGACACGTTACACATAGCATGCACCTTCCTCGAAGACGGAGTATGGCTGCCTTAATGGCGGGATAAAAAAAAAAACCCAAAAAACGATCATCCACACACAACTCCACTCCCTTCGTTGGGTAGATGGGATTAATACTTGCCTGTCTATACAGGGAGTGTCTGCAGGAGTATCAGCCTGTAATGTAATGTAAAGACATTTGATGTTGCTTTTTTCTGTCGAGTTCTTGGAGACATTCAGAACGAAAACCTCAGGGAAATGTTATAGAGATGCCCATGTGTGTGCACTGACGGTTATTCCTTGGTTCCAATAAATACAGTGTTGTCAGGAATAAAAGGCTTGTATTTATAGAAGGCCTTTGAGATTAGACAAAGGTTGACGTCTGAATTGCAGGGTTTTTTTTTTTATTTCTTTTTTCCGAAAAATGAGTTTTTTTTTTCTTGACTTTGATGCTAGTGAACGTGCTGGTCCCTTTTGAACGGGTCAATGGCCTTACTGAATAAAAGTCTGAACACACACTCTCTCTCTCTCTCTCTCTCTCTCTCTCTCTCTCTCTCTCTCTCTCTCTCTCTCTCTCTATTCTGACAGATACTATCTGTATCCTATTCTCCCTCTCCCTCCCCCCCTTCAATTCTCTCTCTCTCTGGAAGAAAAAGCGTCGATAATATGCACTGCGTGCACTTGTTAGCTAAAAGGTGCGCACTTTCTGACGTCTAACACCCTTAATTACGGCACGAGTCTGAAAGGGTTTTGCCGGCTCCGTTCTCGGTACGAAACCAGCCCCGAATTTCACCCAAACTTGCTATGACAATATCATCAAAGCATTCGAAATCGGCGAACAGCTACTTAGCGCAAACCTGCAAGTGCGCTTTTGCCATGTGGAGACGAGTGTGTGTGTGCGTGCGTGCGTGCGTGCGTGCGTGCATGCGTGCATGTGTGTGTGTGTGTGTTTCTAAAAAAAAGCGCATGTGTTTGATGCCGTCTATTCACCCTTTACCGATTAATGTTTTTCATGTGTGTTCACACACTTGGTCGAAACAGATTCCTTGATTTAATGTTCACACAAGAGTTAAATACCTGAACGAATGCTCGTGACATTGAAATAAAGGATCAACAACTGTCTTCATTTTGATTTCGTTAACCCTCTCGTCTTCATCTAGATTTCATTAACCCTCCTGTCTTCATCATGATTTATTAACCCTCTTGTCTTCATCTTGATTTCAGTAACCCTGTCGTCTTCATCATGATTTCATTAACCCTCCTGTCTTCATCATGATTTCATTAACCCTCCTGTTCTTCAACATGATTTCATTAACCCTCCTGTTCTTCATCATGATTTCATTAACCCTCCTGATCTTCATCATGATTTCATTAACCCTCCTGTTCTTCATCATGATTTCATTAACCCTTCTGTTCTTCATCATGATTTCATTAACCCTCCTG